>VYZV01037683.1:15160-101477 GCA_013401275.1 Pandion haliaetus | reverse complement strand
GTGAACCATTCGAGCACGCCGGTGGCAAGGGCTTTGTCAAGAACTAATAACAGACTAGCGAGCTAATACTAATTATTATTAGCAAGCTTACTTGTGGCTAATAAGCACAGACTCCACTGGCGTTGGGCGTGATCCCTGCATTCGGTTTTACCCCCTGCCCCGGCTACCTCGCCGAGAGAAGTCAATGTCCCCATCCGACCCCCGCCGGGAGCATCCCTGGCAGCATCCCCGCATCCAGCCCTGCTGCTGTCCTGTTCCCTCACAGCCACAGCCTGTCCCAGCTTTTGGGGGGCGTGGGGCAGGGGCAGGTACCGGGGGGCTCGCTGGAGGTGGCGTGTACGTGCTGGAAGAGCCCGAGGAGGAGGGAGTGCTCACCGCTGAGCGCGTGCTCCGTCATGCTCAGGCACAGGGACTCCAGCCTGTTGTTGATGTCAGGTTCAGTCACCGGCACCTGGAACTCTGCAGGGAGAAAGGGACAGGAGACCTTGGTCAGGGGACCTGACCCTGGCCTGTCCCTGTACCCCCTGCCCGCTCTGCTGCTGCCAGCGCAGGAGCACGTGGGGTAGGAAACCACCCAAAAGATGCCCCGGGAAGGTCTGACCGTGTGGCCAGACTCTGGCAGCGTTTCGCTTCCCGGTGCAGGCACCTCTGGCAAGAGATATTTGCAAAAATAGTCATTGCACCGCTGTTTCTTATCAATTAGGGGTAAATCTGGGGACACTCAACGGCATTGCAGAAGAGGGTGGATGGAAATGAGGGGTTCAGGCACTGGTTAGACATGCTGGGGGTGGGGGGAGCAGGACCCTCCACCCTGGGAGGGGCCAGCCCCAGGCTCTCCCCTTGCTCAGGCCCTGCAAAAATCCTCGATACATGTAAAATGTTCAAGCGGCCCCGGGGAGCACCGGCGCCGGGAGCTGCCCGTACAGGCAGCACGCAGGCAGGGTTAGCACTCGGACGTGGGATGGCAGCACAGACCGGCAGAGCCGCCATCCGGCTTTTCCATGGCCGGCTCAGCCACTGCTCGGTCGCCCATGCCACGTCCCCGGTGGGATGAGCACAAAAAAAAAGGAGCTGGAATGAAGTTTGGTGTGCTGCAACACCCCAGCCTGGTCCCTACAGCACCAAAATGCCCTCCCCTTTGCAGCAAAGAGCTCTGCAAATACAGCTTTTGCTAGCGGTGGCCAGCATCTCCGGCTTGCTACCAGCTTGCAGGAACATGGAACAAGGTCCAGGAGGGTTGATGTCCCCACAACCTGATGAAAAGTGTTTCAGGAGCCCAGCCCTGAATTACTGCTTATTTTCTTCGCGACTCGGTCCGCATCTTTGGCTCTCTAATCCTCCTACGCCCTCATTCACCGCAGGCTAACATGCAAAGAGAAACCTATTTATTCTCCTGCAGAAATGTGCCCTTGTCCTGGTGTTTAATCAATACCTGAGAACAGACACTGCTTTTGCTGTACAGGACATTTGCCGCTTAAATTATGCAGTTAAAACACCGCAGGCGTGTGCTGCGAGGGGAGCTGCCAAGCTGAAACCACGGCAGAAGGTTACAGATGAAGTTTAGTTTTCTGGGGGGGGGGGTGTAACTCCCTGTCCTGCGGTATAAATTGTTATGGTAAGTGTGTTGGTAGAGAAAAGGCATGGTTAAAGGCTAATGGATACACAGAGAAAAAGGCATGAATGTCCTAATGGGAAGGATGTTCGAGGTTCAGGCTCCAAGTTCAGCAGGAACTCCCCTGAATCAGAGTTTGCTCCTACATACAGGAGCGTTTTTGCGGTGTTCGGGCAGGAAGCACCGACACAGCACCATTTCCCTTCACGTGCACTGAGAAAAGAATTTCCCCCCGAGTGCGTGAAGGCAGTCCCTCCGCACCGCGTCTCAGTGTCCATGCATGAGCAAAAAAAGGTGACAGATGAGCTACTGCCCTCCCTGCCTGACGCGAAGCCCCTCAGAAGCAAGCTAGGTAAGGCACCAGCACTGTTATACACAGGGCCAAGATGTTACATATAGGGTCAAAATCCCTCCAGTGATGTCTCCAGTTCAATCAACCCAGTAATCTGACTAGTGTCAAAGATACCCGGCTCGGCTCCTTTCACAGAGCCTCCCCTCGTCTCGCTGGGCTGTGGGTAAGTGAAAAAGCAAATGCCTGCTTCCTACCTGGCTGCTGAAACATCAGCATGGTCTGTGGAGAGGTGTGGACCGGCAGCGAGCGCGTCCTTTGCACCGAGCTGTGGCTCCGGCTGGGCATACTGTTGCTGCCCCCGGGGTTGGCAAACCAGAGGTTCTGTGGGAAGCAAACAAAAAAGGGGTGCGGGATGTAAAATGGATGCCTCTGTGCCAAGTATTTATAACGCCCTTGGGCTCATCTCTCTCCCCACTCCGCCTCTCGGTTTGCCCCCCTCCCGTCGGTCCCTCTTCTGCATCCCACCGCACGGAGGAGAGCACAACCCGAACGCCTGCAAACTGCTCTTGCTCGCTTGTAAAGGGGGAAAGAAAAGGGGGATCTGGACAAGTTAAGAGGAGGAAAAGCAAAGGAACCTTATGGGAAAGGGATGGGAAAGCTGGAGATGACGCCGACCAACCTGTCTGCCTTGCTTGAGGATGGCGGGGCTGGCGGCGGGGCTGCGCTGGGGTGTGCCCAGCAGCCCACTGGGACCCAGCAGCCCCAGCCGGGCGGTGGGGAGGTTGCGGGAGGGGATCTGGAACTGGCGGGGGTTTCGCCGGCCCAGCCCTGCCCCTGCAGATCCGGCTGTCGGTAAGGAGTTCGACTGGCCAAAGCCCCGGCTGCGGAGAGAAAAAGCGCCGAGGGTGAGAAATCTGTCCCGGCAAGGGGACGGTGCTGCGGGCGCGGGGGCGAGCGGCTGGTTTGGTGCCGCTCAGACCAACAGCCAAATGTCCCGAGAGTGCCGGGTGTCGTTGTGAAGCACCGGACCGATGCTCGCCACCCCATCCCCGGACCGATGCTCTCCCTCCCTGTACCCATCCCGTGGCCATGGGTTCACCGTGAGCTCTGCTCCTGCCCTGACCCTTCCACCCTGCTGCTGCTGGTCTTCCATCCTGCACCTGCAAGGGGGAAGGAGGAGGTTTGGGCATACCACAGCAGCATCCTTTCTTCTTCCCTCCTGCCAGTCACCCTCCCTCCCTCCCTTCTGCAGTTCTCAGATTCACTTTTCATTTATTTCACTCCTGCAAAATGGGCCTGTTCTTAAATGCAAGCTAAAATAACGCAGGTAATTCCCTGGGCAGTGGAGTTAGCGGCGCCTGATTTCTTGGGTTTTGACTTAAACGTTTCGTGCCTTTGAGCTGTACAAGAGAGCTCTTGTGGGTGGATTCTCTAGTGTCTGATAAAGATTCAGCTCATGCAGGTGGGTTTTCTTTACTGGGAATGCTTAAAGGGTGGAAAAGTTGTCCCCTTCCAGGCGGTTCATTTTTACAAACACGGTCCTCTCTGAGACTTCGCAAGTTCTGCAAAATTTGGTTAAAACGACCTAACAAGTCCAAGGTTTCCTAGGGAGGGGCTGAACAAAAGGCATGTGCCTCCAGAGGTGGGACTGGCTCCACACCCGCTCCCGTCTCTGCACTGCAAACCCTCATCCAGCTCCCTGTGGTCAGAGCAAAACCATCCGGACCCAAGACCACTCAGCCCAAACGTCCCCAGACACTGATCTCAGGACACAAAATCATTTTTACTTGTGGAGGGTTGGGTTGGACACACTGGCGTCCCTCCCCGTGTGGGTTTTTTGCATTTAAAATCAGAGGAATGACACGAAAATAATCAGGAAATCCTTGGAAACACATGCAGCGCGGGTCTCCTCACCGCGCAACACTGGCTTGGTGTCTCTGCCCCGTTAGCTGGGCAGCAGGACTGCAACATCATTAGCAGGTTTAAGCACAGCCAAGGGTAGGAGCACTCTGCAAACCCACAGCTGCGGTTGCTTTTATGCTCCCGGTCCCCCACTGCCCTTCTCCAGCACTTAATCACCCTCGCAGATGTTTCAGCTCACCTTCCTCCCAGCCCTCATCTCTCCTGCTTGTGCGGGCAGCTGCAAACATGCTTCAGACAACATGAACACGCTGGGATCCCAAAACTGGATAAATTTACTAGGCAGAAGTACAATGGGGTTTCTTTAAACCTCGTCCAAAAACCACTCTTGCCATTAAATCCCCATGGGAAAAACAAGACTGGCCACGTGCTCCTTCATCGCCTGCAGCTCCCCAGGAGCAGAAGAAATGCAAAATGCAAACAACTCAAAAGCAGCAAGGAAAACTGGAGAGCATCCTGGGCGGCCCTGGGAAAGGGACTGGGATCATTTCAAGCTGGCAGCTCTAGCTTGTGCTTGGGGTCAGCCTGGATGCGCAACTGAACTGCTGTGCTGGTGATGGCCCAGACCAAATGGGTCCATCAGAACTCTTTGCTCTCGTCTATTCTGCTTCTGATCCTGCCATGAACGCTGAAATTGCTTGGTTTTGCATTCCAAAATATTTCATTTAATTCCACTGGGGAACACTCCAGTTCTGTGCTCATTCCTTCTGACCTCACATCCCGGCTGCTCCAATGCTCCCAATTATCGCCAAACCCCTTTCTTTTTCAGAAAAAAAAACTCGCACAAGACTGCAGTAATATAGACTTAGCAAAATGAAACAAAAGGCTGATACTGTTGTTAAAACTGATCCAAAAATATCTGTTCTTGCCATAACCCCAATGCTTTCTAGGATCACCCGAAATCCAGCATCACCGTAGAAGCAAGCAAACATGGTGTTTGCAACCCATCCCCACGCCGGCTTTCTGACCGCAGCCCCCCCAGCTCTGCACCCTCCGCAGGCTTCAAGCTTTTTTTTTGCCAGTTGGTGGCTTTTTGGTGAAACTCCAGCGCTGATGTAATTAGCAAAGGGCAACAGGCAGGGGCAGAGCTGGCCTCCCAGTGCCAGGGATACGGTGCACAGCTGGGAAGCGCCAGGTTCAGAGCCAGAGAGACACGGTGGGAATCGGTGGGGTAGGTGCCAACCACACACGCAAGCAAACTTACTGCTGCTTTCCCTTCCCAGCCAACACCTGGGGTTTTACTGCTGAAGCTTTTCCAACCCTCCTCCCTCCCGAAAAGCGGCTCTGAACCCGGCAGTATCCGTCCCTCCCTGTTGGGAGACACCGGTCCCACTTGAGATGCTCTTGCTGGCCCCTCCAGCTGCTGCATCCATCCCTCCCCAAAAGCCGGCGTACCTCCTCTGCTGCCGATAGCCTGACAGCTCCAGGAGGGATTTCCGAGGGAAAGACCGAAAGAGTTTCTGCACCTGCTGTTTCCATGACAGCAGCCGCTTCTTCTGGATCTCTGTAAACGCCTGCCCCCCCCCCCCAAAAAAAAAGAGAGAAAAATAGGAAACATATAATTATTTTTCTGGACAAAGCGAGCAAGGATGCATATGGGGGGGGGGGGTGTGAAGAAAAGCAGTCGGAGCAGGTGGTGGCATGAGCCGAGCCCCATCAACAAGTCCAAAGGGAAAACCTGGTCTCTCTCAAGGATTTATTCATCTCAGGTGGAGCAAATGCTCTGGCAGCATCCCCTCCACCCCAGAGTGATGGCCCCAAGGCTGCCAAAGCCTCTGGGCAGAGTGGGGCTCTAGAAAATGCTGCCGGGGTAGGAAAAAGCTGGGATTTGGAAAGCGGATCTGCTCTGTGGCATCCTGCATCCTATCCTCCTCGGGGATGGGCAGAGCTCGGCTCTGTTGCTGGCACCAACAGCCTCCATGGGAGGTCGCCCAGGGTGAAGCCCCATCACCTGCCCGAGCTCCTGGTGAAGGTCACCCATGCAGGGGACAGACAGACAGACCTCCTCCCAAAACACCCCAGACCTCCAGGCAGACGGTATGGGTTACAGGGACATCCACGTGCCCACCACAGCTAACTTTAGATACCCAACGTCTCCGCGCCACCGGCAGAGAGGAGCGGAGGTCTCTGGAGGACAATCTGGAGGCTAATTAGTGCCTGACTTGATTGCTCCGAACCACCCTCGGGAGGAGATGCTCTCTCCCAGCGCCGACTATGCCGGAGCCGACACAGACAGTGATCCCGGGACACAGGCTGGCACTGGTGGGGTGATGCTGCGTCACCATATCCGTCCCAGCCGCGCCTGCAAAACGAGCCCCTCCGCAGCTCCGTGTCTTCCTGGCTTTGCTCTCCAGCCCTAGGTCTCTGCTCCCACCACTTTTGTCCCTTTCTTGGCACCTCTGTTTCCCCAGCGATGCCCTGCTCGGCCGCCCAGAAAGTCCAGGCACCATTTCCAGGCTCCTGACGCTCTCCAAGAGCGGAGCAAGTGGGAACACAACATGCTCTCCCCTCCAGCCCCTCCAGCTATTTTCCACTGTCCATGTCTGTGTAAAGCATCAAGAAGACCATCCCCACAGCTCTGAACCTGTTTTGCAGCAAACCCGAACAGCGGGTGCAACCATCCCGTGTTGCACGGGGCCAAATGTCAGCTGAGACAGCAAGCGCTGACAGCAAAATCCACTGAAACCCCCACTGGGATCGACAGAGGCGTCTGGGAGCACAGTTCAAAAAATATGGTGAAGCGCTTGCATTTTGCTTGCATGATTCAAGATGCCCCATGCTTCGCCCTGCAGAGATGCATGCATCAAACCTTTGCACAAGCATGGCTCAGGCACCGGCTTCAGCTGCAAGGCAAGGGGCTGCAAACCGCCTCTCTCCTCTTCCACGCAGTGTGCAGCACCTTTCGGGGTTTGCAGCCACCAGCCCTCTCCAGAGGAGATTCTTCTGTGCTTTGACAGCGTTATTTTTTTATAAACAAAGAACTGAGAAACGTTTAAGCCTGCAGCTCCTACGAGAGGGCGTGCAACCTCCCCCTGACCCCTGCCATATGGGCAGGCGATGAGGAGCAGCTTGTTCTGCCAGGTGCAGCCAGCATGGGTATGAAATGCTGCAGGACACCGGGGCCATCGGCCATCCCTCCCTGCCACCGGGCAGGAGCATGCCGGAGCCCTGCGGCACAGCCTCGGCCATCCCAAGCCATCACGCGGCAAAGGCGGATCCGCCGGGAGTAGAAACAGATGCCCCTGTTGCAAAATCCCAAGACCACGTGCTGCAAAACAGGAGGCGGCAACGCCAAGGGATCGCCAGGTCTGTCTGATAGAAACCGCCTGGGATTTTTTCTTTCATCCAGCTTCTGATCGGACTGTCAAGAGCCAGATGAATTTCCCAGCTCCAGGTCTTGGCAATTAAAGCGAGTGTGGGGTGGGGAGGCAACATTTCCATGCACCACGTTGGAGCTACCGCCTGCTCCAGCCCTGTTCTGTCAGAATTACTATTAATACCCCCAAAAATATTTGTGTTAGAAACCAAAAGGTTTACATAAACAGACACTTTGGAAACAGTTTCTAAGTGATGAGAACAACAGTTTTAGATGATCCGTCACGACTCACCTCGTGGATTAGACATTTGTCTATGAGCTGTAAATAGGAACTTATATTCTCTTCATCGGGTCGGGAAACTAAAAGTTGTGTGCATACTGGAAAAAAAAAGAGAAGAGAAATGGGCATGGCAACACCGAGCTGGTGTCCAGGGGGGTCCAACGAATACCTTGGACATCCCGTTTCCCTTGTCCCACAGGCAGGTCTTCTCATCAGCAAGAAAAAAACATCCTTCCCCAATTCTTGCTGTGCCATCCTATATTTAGGGCCAGATTTTGTTCTCCATTATGATGGTGTAAATCCAGAGTAACACCACTGGCGTCACGAAAATTAGACCTGAGCAAATCAGGGGCACAGGATTATTCCCTGTTCCTAGGCAAGAGCCGGCACTGGGAGAGCTCCTGCTCCTATGGCCAAAATCTGCCCCTGCTGCAAACAGATTCACACCTTTCCTGATGGATTTAACCTCTTTTGGAATTAATGCCATAAAAGCAAGTAGGAAGGAGTTCACAGAGAAGCGAGTCTCTCCTGTCGCAGCCCCTGGGCAGGGAGGGATGCCTTGTGGTCCAGGAGGACACCTTATCCTCACAAGGCTTGTACCATATGTACGGCTTTGTGCGTGACGGAGGCATTTGTCACGGGCTGAATTCATCAGCAGGTTTAAAATGGGGCCAGAAACCCATGTTTGTGCATGCAGTCCATTAGCTGGCGAGAAATTTTGCAGCAAGTTTTTATACAGAAAACACCTCATCTTTTTTTTGCAAAAAAGGTCTGAAATAGGGACAGGGCTGATATTTCTTTGTGGCATCCCAAGGGGTTTCTTTCTGTTTCTGGTCTCCTGTGTGAGCCTGCGGACGAGACTCCCCTCCCTCTTCCCCAGGGAGATCTCCCTCCTCGCAGCCAGCACCGACACCTCAGATCCCATCGAGGGGAGTTGGGACACGTCCAAGCTCATACAAATTTGTTCAAAGAGCCCTGTATATGGCACAGGGTGTCGGTCCCTACCTTCCATCGCTCCTGTGCACCTCCCAGTGTGTTAATCCTAATGCAAAGCTGTGCACCCTGCACCAGCCATGGAAAGGCACCCAAGGATTTTGGATGTCCTCTATCTAAATCGAGGCTCAGAGGCTTGGACCCAGCTGATTTGCACTCAGGACAGCTCACACTAAGCCCAAGCACCAGTGCTACCCCCACACAAGCAGAGAAAGTCCAAGGGATGCTGCTGAAAACACTTCTGGACTGGCGGGATGCCCCCAGGGCTCTGAATGGGAAGGGAGAGGATGCTATCTGCCCCTGACCTGGGGCAGGGAGAGGATGTTATCCACTTCTGACCTGGGGCAGGCAGCCCATCCCATCACTGCCCCTTCCAAAAATCACCGCCCGCCTCCCCACCCACGCTCTTACCTCTTACCACGGCATGACGCGGCCTCAAAAAATCATCAGCCCTAGGACTGCGGCTTGCAGGGGCTCGGGAAAAAGGCTGCTGCCAGCACTGTCACCGCATGCACCCTGCCCTGAAGCAGCTCTCCCTAGCGAGGACGCCAATAACAAGTGACAGCCGCTCACCTTTCCCCATCACTCTGGTGAACTGCCCGGGCAGGTCGCCTTCAGGTAAAGGGCCCCCCCCTGATTCGCCTTCGCATCCCGGCAAATGATGCTGCTGCATCCCCCCCGCGGCAGAGTCCTTGCAGTCAGAGCCTTGGCTGTCTGAGCCGATCAGGGAGGAGGGGTGATGCGAGTCCGTGTCCCGGCTGTGCTCCTCCGTGCTCGAGTTTTGGGAAGAGTAGGCTTTGATGGGGGTGAGGATCATTTGGTGTAGTTCCTGCAGTGGGACACGCAAGTTGCCACCTTCCAGGATGTCCTGAGGATTCAAGTGGAGAGAAAAGGGTTTGTCTCTGCAGGGACAACAGGACATCAGCTACGCACCAGATCCCTACCATTAACCCCCCACCAGAAAATCCCCAGCAAAGCCTACAGCCTCGCTCCTGCTCCAGGACCTTGCTGCAGTCCATAGTCAACAGCCGCATTTCATTCACCCCGCCTTTTGCTTAGACCAGGGGAATGTGGAGCCGCTGCGGGGATTGTGTCTGATTATCCATGGATGTGTTCAGACCTGAATCCCCAGAGATAAACGTGCCCCATCAACCACTGGGACCCAAAACCAGCAGCAAACCAGCTTCAGCCTTTCCAAATTTCCACCAGGAAGATGGCAAATCCATGAGAGTGACTGAGCCTGTGAGATTTCAATGCCCTGACCATTGAGTATCTTGCTCCTTCCCCAGCAAACCCACAATCATAACATTTCAGCTCTATTTAATTAGAACTGTATTTTTCAGTGTGGGCTTGTCTCCAGTTTCCAGCACTGCCTTCAAGACCGGTTCTCCATTATCTCCAAAGAGCTTGGCATAGCATCCCTATGCCCTGGGACCACCACAGGGTCCAGGACCACGCTGGGATGCAGGAGCCCATCCTGCAGCAGTGAAGTGGGGATGTCCCCATCCACACTGGGACGGGCTGGGGGAGCAGATGCAGAGGGGAAAGGGAGGGTTTCAAGGGGAGCAGGGTGGGTTGTGGTTGTACACAGAAGGGGAGAACGCGAGGCTGCAGGTGAACTTATATCCCTATAGCAAAAACATTCAGCTTGGAGATCCTGGGGGAGGTCCACACAGGAGGGAGACAATTTGGGTACACCCCAGCCTTGCTCTCAGTTAATAGTGTGGATCAAGAACCCCCTTTCTATGGTCAGATCCTCGTCCCACTGATGGGAAATAATTGCATTTTGTTTTTAATGTAGCCTGGACCAGAAAAGCTCATTGCAGGCTCCTGCACGGTCTGGCTCGTGGGATGCCGCTTGGAAAGAGACAGCTTTTGGAGCGAGTCCTGGCTGTGCCTAGGGAAGAGACACAAAGTGGGCATGCAGGCTGCGCACGAGCCAGCTGAAATGGTTGTTCACCCTAATTCCTGCTGCTCCCCCAGCTCGCTCTTGGGAGACTTCAGCTCCACTTCTCTCAAAGATCTGGTGTCAGTCTGCTGGGCACTATTTTTTGGGGCAAAAAAATCCTGCTCTGCTAACTGGGGGAGAGGGGTGGAGCAGCTCTTTCCAAGAAAGCAGCAATCTTTAGCAGTGAGACACTGCCCAAAAAAATCAAGTCCCACACATGCTCTTGTTTAGCAAAAAGAAATTGGATGGGAAGCCTGGAAAACCAGAGATGTCTCCTCCCAAGTAAGGCAGCTCATAGGCAGCTCTGAGCCCCAGCAAAGGGGGACACGGTCACAGCCCCACAGCTCAAACCCACCCCACAAGGGCTCAAAAGCAGTCCCTGCCACTTATTGTCCGTATTTTACAGCGTGCGTGGCTGGTTGTGTCAGCTGAACTGGGCTTAAGCTCCTGCACCACGCCAGTCAATCAATACCGTATTTCAAAATCCAGGCGGAAAAGCGGGGGAAGAGGCTGTGCAATCATCTGGAAAACACAGTGCTAAAGCAAGCTGAATCTAGTGGGCTGTCTCCTGGATTTAATAGTTATTATCGATATACGGAGGTAAATATGGCTTTATTAGCTCCTGCCATACTCTGAGTACAAGCCCATATTATATATAAATAGTGAAGCAGTGAGCTAACAAAAACACCAATAAACAGCAACACACTACACGAGTATTTAAAAGCCCCTAGTGGGAGGCTCTGCAAGTTGCTGTTTGAAGATGGTGCAATTAAATATAATATAATATTGCGATAATAAATAGCGAGACGTTGGGTGAGCTGCTCCCAGCAAGTCTGTGGTGCTGCTGCTTCTCTGACAGCCATTTCTGCAGAGATTAAGCTTTTGTTGAAGTGACAAAGAAGTTTCTACTTGTTCTCCTTGGAAATTCAAGACGTTGTTCAGGCACTGATGTGGGTGTCTGCCTTTTTATCTGGGGACAGGTTGCCATATGATGCTCCAGAAAAGCGCAGTGGTCCTCGACCTCACAGACGCCGGGAAATCCCGTCTCTTTTTTGGGGATGGAGAGGTAGGGGCAAGGCTCGGGGGTCCTCACGCTGACCCCGTGCATGGAAGGGTCTCATGGGAGGGACAGTGGCATCAAGAAGGCAGAGGTAAGCGAGTGGGCAAGGGATAACCAGGGACTAAAGGCTCTGCCCAGCTGGTTCTCCAGCGGCAGAGAGGACCGCGACGGCTGGTGTGGCTAGAGCTGGTCCTGCACCACAGTTCAGCAGATGGGCGACCACTTTCCATCAGTGTCGCTGGGATGGTGCCCTCTATCACTCGAAGCTCAGCTGATTCTGAGTACTCTGGAGCTGACCAGGGCTTGTACCAGTGCGGCAGGGTATATCCATCCCAGCTGCCTGAGTGCCGGAGACGGATTAGGACTCACTCTGCAAAATACAGCCCCAAATAAAACCTGCATCTGGTACAGAAGTGTTTGAGACGTCATTCAGATGCAGCCAGGACAAAAACAGATTTCTCTGTAAAGGATCCCAACAACATGGGAAACTGAAGAATGCTTCACCCCATAATTAATTCCTGGCTTCTTGAAAAAGAAGAAATACAAAAGTGGTTGTGGTTACTTACTCTTTCTAAAGATTTGAGCAGGTTTTGTCTTTCTTTTAGCTTTTGGATACTGATGACTATTTTGTGTCTTGCGCCTTTGGTAACATTCTGCAAAAACAGCACAAAACCTGACATTAACATTTCCACAGGACAAGCAGGTCAACCCAAATACTTCCTCCCCTAAATGAAAAGGGCTGCTAGAAATTAATCAAATTTCTGAGTGCAGGGATTAGTGGGGGACATAGAAAATCACTTAGAGACTTGCTGAATATAGAGATTTCTAGCTAGTGTGTTCCTCCCTGGTACATCTCACACAGTGAAAACAAAGGTGCTGACTGGCTCTCTTCATCCCGAGGATAACGCTGAGGTAAAACTCAAAGCAGGGACATTTTCAAAGGTTAACAAGGCGCTTGGCCACCAAAGCCCCCACTGACCTTAAAGGAGCTGGGTACTACAGACTGTGTCCCTGAAATTTCTGAACTTAATCCCAACTGGAAAAAAAACCCAAGCGCAGTTCCCAGTGATGGGACTTTCATGCTGGGACTCCAGTAAGAAATCTGGGACAAGGCCTTTTTCAGGTACAATGTGGGCTTTTTTCACTCCCCAGGACCCAATTTTCCTTTCTCTGTTTGATTCCCAACCACCTGCAGGCAAAACGCCTTCCACGTGAAGACACAAAAACGCGTTGGAGGCATCTCATCGACCGACTGCCCAAGTGTCGGGACCGCGGCTGATTGCTTTACGACTGACGTGGGACGTACTTGTGCTTCGAGCTGGCATTCGGTGAGGGCCATCATCTCCTCGTACGTCATCTGTGAGAAGAGAGCGGCGTACTTGTGCAGCCGGAGGCTCTTCAGCCAGGCTGGGACATCTGCAGCACAAAGGTAAGGAGGTAAGAGCTCCCGTTGAGTTCATGACACCACTTAACCATGCACAATAGCATCAACAGCAACACGATGAGTTGATTAGGTGCCATCCACCACCCCACTGGTGCTTCAGACATCTTATTGAACTTCATGGACCTTCTGGAGGACATAGTGCTATGGATATGGATGGTAGGAGGAACCAGCCCCCAGACGAGGACACGTCCTCAGAAGTTGGGTTTCTGCAGCTGAGCCGCTGGGAATTACCCCATGGGGAGCCGGCGCTGTGCCACTGAATGCCAAGCTCCTCGCTGCCCTTTTCCCAGGAACGTGGGAACCGCCGAAGCTAATGGTGTGGTTGAGCTTAGGATGAGCAAATGACTGTTTTGCAGATGGCAGACACTGATTTATGGTGTGAGGGAAGACGGTATGTGCTGAAAATTTAAATGGATGCTTAAAGAGAAATAAAGAATTTTCTTTCTGAGCATGGAAAAATGATGTGCCATCAAAGGTGGTCCCACAACCTGTTTCAGAAGGGTGACTTGAGACCTCAAAATACACTGACTGAAATGACTTCTTCCTTCCAAGTCATTATCTGCAGTGTAGCACCCCTGTGCCTGGCTGGATGGGTACCCAAAAATATTTTTATCCTCCTGACATCAATGTGGTTTCACAGGGAGGGAGCTGGGAGGGGAATCCTTCCTCTGCAACATGCAACTTTGGGGTTTGCAGGTCTGGGGGCCTGTGGTGACACCCCACGGGGGGGAGCGGGGGGGGGGCCCCTACAGATATCTGTGCTGCAGCACAACACCGTGCCCGTGATGATGCTTTTGCTTTGCATCCTAAAGCCTTCAAATGCTGTGCCAAATCGGGACCTGCTTTATTTAGCACCTACAACCCGACAATAGCTCTGCCTTAGCCTACCGAGCTCACGCGCGCTCCCAGCAATACCCTTGTCCATTAGTCCTTGTCCCCTTCCCCACCAGTGAGACATCCGGGAGCCCCATCTCAACCCACAGCAGGTGCAGTAACAATGAAAACCCAGTGTTTCAGCCCCAAACCCCACACCTTGAATGGAGAGAGCAGGTGGAGGCTTGGGAAATGTCTCTTTTGGGGCTAAATACAAATTAACAGCAACACCTCCCCTCTCTTTGATCGTTCCCGAGTCGATGTCAGGGGTATGTGCCAAGTGGGTGGTGGTGGACCCCATGTCCGAGAGCAGGCAGGGGCTGATGGTGCAGGAGAGCCCGAGGGGACGGAGCGGTGGCTGGCAGTGAGGCTACCCCCATGGGGTTCCTCTGCCCGATGACGTGCCCACTGAGGGGGGGAGGAGGAATGGGGGCTTGCACCGTTTTTGGGAGGGATTTCTACCCACTGTGCTGCTGGGCTGGGGCTGCTGCTCTGCTCACCAGCCCTGAGGCCAGCATGAGGACAACCTCCACGGCCACATCCAATAACCTTTGCTAACGTAGCCAACCTCAAAGGTTTTCTAGGCTCATCCGACCGCAAAGTGTGAGGCCAGACTTGCTTTGGAACGTGATGAGATGATGCGAGGAGGACAGTCCCACTGCTGGGACATCCTGTGGTGTGGGTGGTCTCTGTCCAGAAAGCCCCATGTTGCTGAGTGCCAGATGGAAGTCAAGGATCATCACAGAGCTCCTCCCAAACCAACACCTCATTGCTGGAGGGGACAGGGCAAGATGGACCGTTGGTTTGGTCCCTAAGGCAGTTCTTACATCTGCCACAAGTCTCCTGCTTCCCGCTGCCCGGGCTGACCCCAGACCCCACTTGCATCCTGAGCATGGACGGGCTGAACTTTGCCATTTGCCAAAAGTCCTGACATGCAACAGTCCTAAAACGTGCTACCGGAGGCCTCTCAAACCGATCTTATGTTTAAAAAAATTAAAAGCTATTAGGAGAAAGCCCTCTGTTTCCAGCACGGGACTGGCAGGCTCAAATCTCACCTTCACTTTAACACAACATCACGCCATTTTAGTGACGACACATTAGAAGTCTACCTGGTCCCGCATCCCCTGGGGACATGTGCCTTTGGCTCACGTCTGTGCCGATGGCAAAGCCCATGGAGATACTTTCAGAAGAGAGATGCAACTTCATTAGACATTAAACCTTGCAGAAAACCCATCTCCAACCTTTGCAGAGGGTCAGAGTGCAGAAGCAGCTCTTCCTTCCCTTTCCATCATGCCTCCCTGGACCACCTCCTAATTTTGGGGAGCTACAATGGTCCCAGAGACCCCTTGCCAGCAGGGATGGCAATCCTGGGAGCAAGCTGGGGAGAAGGAGCCACCCCAGCACACAGAGGAACGGTGGTAGGGCTTTCCCCCCTCCCTCAGGGAAGAGGCAACCAGGAGGTGCAAGGTCATCTAAGGCGATTTCACAGTCCTTGGAAAGTCAAATTTCCTAACGCTCCCCACGGAGCAGTGAGCCAGCTGCCCGCCCACAGAGCTACGCTTTAATCACCGATTACCGGGAGCTAATTGCAAAGTCATGGCACGGCTGTCAGAAACACTGTGTCTGACGTGAACAGCAAAGCAAGGACTTCCATGCTGCTCACATACATTGTCAGCTACAGGCATTAAACGCTGGAGTTGGGCTGGCACGTGTATATCTGGGTGCCGGCATGGCAATTTAGAAGGAACACAATTCACTCTGCCATATATATATAAAGACCAATATATACATAGGACATCTTCAGAAGTGCCCTTATGGCACACCATGCTAAGCCACGGACGTACTCGTAGCAGAAATCCCCACCTCTACCCAAACCTGGTGCACCCCGAGCTGTGCCCCAGGAAGGGACAGACGGACAGATGGACGGGCTCCGCAGGGAACAAAGTGCCCGTGTCTCCCCCCTGGAGAAACCAGGGGTCAGGAAAAAGGCAAAGAGCACTTTTCCTTCAGCATGAAGACAGATGGAAGGGAGAGAAATAAGTGACATTAGGGGAGATGAACTGCTAAGCCACGTCGGATGGGGGTCTGTCATGGGTCTGGTTTCCCCACTATCCTCCTGGATGCCCCGGAGGGTGTTAAAGAAGGAGCAAGCTGACCAGAGGCACGGGTGACACCAAGCCACAAGAGCCTGCAGGCGCTCGGGGAAACGTGGCTGCAATTCAGAGAAGGGACTTGGCAAACGGAGCAACCGGTCTGGATGAAATAAGATGCAACCCAATAAAAATGCACAAAGTTGTGCGTTTCTGTAGGAACAAGAAACGGCACAAACCGAGGGCAGGGAACGGGCAGTACATTCTTGCAGGAAAGCTATGGGGATACAATGGGTCACACACAGCCCGCGGTGGTGTGTTATTTGAGGACAATGAGCTATACAGCCACAGGAAAGCTGGCTGTACGGCAAGCAAGTCTCTGCTCTGCTCCTGAGTCCAGTTTTGGGCAACACACCTACAATAAAACACGGACTTTCTGGAAAAAAGCTGGCGGAGAGAAGCAGCAACAACCCCAAGTTTAGAAAACACCATCTGGGAAGAAACTGGATTGCTTCAGTCTGAAGAAAACACAGTGGAGGGGGGAGGACACGACAGTCGTAGACACCAGAGGCTGTAGACATCTGTTTCGCACGTCCCTGGACAGCGGGACAAAAGCAAACTGGCTGACTCGGCAATGGAGGGAATCAGGTTTAGATGTTTGCAAGAGAAGGAGGATGCCCGGGAAGGGATGGCCTGAGGAAGGGCAGCCATCTCCCCCCGGGGGGGCTGCACACAGCTGCAACAGGCTGTCCTAATATGTGCAGTTTATTTAATTGCTAATTGCTCGTGGACAGCCTGGGCAATAGTGCCTTTGGATTTTGCAGATTTGGCCGTACTGATTGATTGCATTGCACTGGGAAGTTCCTACCCACGCAGGTCCCAGAGCTGCACCTGTGGATCACGGGGAGCCAAGCTCCCCACGGTCTCCCTGCCAGCTCCATAGCAGAAAACTGGAGAAACGTAAGTGTTGAACAGACCCCTCTGCACCGCTTGCTCCCAACAAGGGTCTCCCTGGCCTGACAGACTGCAGGATCCGGCCCCAGGCATGGAAGGCCTTGGGGACCCTTCACGCTGATTGCAGCTTAGTCTTCAACATGCTCATGGTGACCCTTCCAAGCCTGCCTGCCTGCCAGTTTGCTTCACGCACAATAAAGTCATACAGTGCCAAGTCAAATGCAGTTCCACATTACAGAGATTTATACGTATCTAGATTTGTCTGTAATTAGAATAAAATCAGACCTTGTGACTATTTAAAAAATACGATTATTTCCTTATTCTGATACATCATTGGTCTTTACACAGTTCAGTTGCTTTGCACTAATGAAAACTGCAGTTGTTTAAATCAGTCTCTGATAGTTGCGCATTCATTTTCCGTCATTTTGGCTGTTCACAGGAATATACAGTCTGTGTGTTTGCCCAGTTTTTATCTATTTACTCCTCTACAGCCTGAAGTTCGCTCTCCATCTTTGACTGCGGCAATAGGGTTTTGTTTTTGCCTTGTTTACCAAGAGGATCACATAAATGTATTGCTTAGAGTCTCTGTGAAATGCAGGTGTAATGGGAAAAGCAACTGAAATACACAGGATAAATGTGCTGCAATCAAGTATCCTAAGCCGAAACTTCCCCAAATACTTGGTGGGTACCAAACACCGCAATGGTAAATCACACGTGGCTTGCTAAACTTACGCTAAGCTACTTTTCACCGTAATAAAAAAGAAAGAGAAAAGAGCGCAACTTGCAGCCAAAAGCCACAGGCTATGGAAAAAAAATCCAGCTTTTTGGAAAGCTGGCAGCCTGCGGGATTTTGGGGCAAAACCAGCCCATCGGCACCCAACTGTAAGACGTCTGATCAGGACCAGCCGCTGCTTCAAAGTAAAAAATGAACTTATTCCCCTAAACCTAAATTCCTAAGCCGGGAAGAAACGCTGTAAAGCCCCGTTTGGTTACCAGCACTCTCGCCCAAAACCACCAACCGAGCCCCGCGCTGCTGGGAAAAAGGCTTTTCCCCTCCTGCCTCTAGGTGCTGGGGAGGGGGAGGCATCTGGTTTTTCACTCACCTTTCATCCCACTCCCTTCCTCCTGGAATGTGTTACGAGCGGAAGGCTGATCTTCTAAATGTTCACTCCCACCACTTCCCGAAGAGGCTACACTGCTTTGTGGAGACAGGGGGGCATGATCGGAAGGGATGCACTGGGGTCCTCTAGCTCGTAAGTCCTCATGAGACATCCATCCATGTCCTAGAGGTTGGTTTGGCACATTCATGGGTGGGGTAAGGGACACAGAGCGTTTCAAAGGGCTGTGGTGTGTCTGGCCTGAGAGAACTGAAAAAAAAATAAAATCAAAGAGGTTATTCCCCCCTCGCGGCCCGGGATGCAGCAGAATCCCCCGAAAAAAATTAAATGAAATCATAAAATGCGTGGTGGTTGGCCACAGTGCCTTGCTGATGGCTTCGCAGTGCCCTCGGCTAGCTGGACCCTACCCTGAGCTCTTTGCTTTGCCTCCCGGGAAGCAAAGGGGATGGGAGTACCTGCAAGGAGATGGGGTTACATGAGCTATGTTGGGTTGCTTAAGGAAAGGTGTTGCGTGGATTGCACCTCTAGGAAAAAAAAAAAATACAAAAAATTGAGCAGCTCTGGAGGTTTTCCCCATTCGGAGTCATGTACCGACAGCAAACCTGAGCACGGGACCACGACGGGTGCTTGGCTGCTGCCTCTCGCCATGAAACTTGCCCTGTTAGAATCACCCGGACCCATATCTTTCTGGGAAAGGCATAAAAATCCCCAGGATGGGAATGTCCTCACACAGAGCCAGGGGCAGCTTCTCTGTCTCTCCCTTTGGGTTAGGACTTGGCTTATGCCCTGAAGCACAAGCATTTACACATCTGCCTAACGTCACCATGGAGGTACTTATTGTCCATAGAAGTATCTAAGCCTTGTTGAGTCCTACTAAGATCTTGCATTTAGTTGAGCTATCATCAGCAATGAGAGCATCCCAGCTCAGCCGCTCATCAGGTGTGCTTCCAAGCACATGTCTTGGAAAAGACCTCCACAAAAGCAAACACCCAAAGCAATGGTGAGAATACACCCATGACAAAGAGGTGAGGCTGAATCCCCCAAAAAATGATCTTTGGAAAGCTTGGGATTTGTCTTTCCTTCCCAGTTGTAGATGGGTGTGTATTTCCTGGCTGAAATTTTGATACCACCGAGTTCAATTTGTTTTTAATAAACAACTTTTAACACCACCAGGAAGAGAACGATGCACCAACTCCTGTAATTTGGAGTTATTTCTCAACAAAGTCTTTACAAGGGTAGGTATTTACTTGCCTTTCAGTCAAGTACAGAAATATGTCTTATGTAGGCTAAAGTATTAAAAAACCCCACATCATAGATTTTCTGACACTTTTTGGTAGAAGTGTTGCAACTTGGACAGATTTCTAAATACAATTTTTACTGAATGGTCTCCATTTTTCACTGCTCTTCTTCCATACTGTCTCATTCATTTTTAGTTATCTCCTTAAAGATTTAGGTATCTTTTTCTCAGGTCTGTTGGTTAGTAGGGGTAATACACGGTATTCAGAGGAAAAGATGGATATGGAAGAACTATCTTTGTTTCCTGTAATGAAAAATACATGAAAAGATTGGTCTGTCAGCTTAAAATTCAAGTTCCATCATTCGCAAAGTCACTAAACTGCTGGTTAAACCACAAATGCAGTTAATGTATTCTAAGGTATGGACTTAGGATGTAAAACACTTGTTTAATGTTTTATTGCAGTTACTCTCAATCAAATTAGTTGAACTTCATGGGGGCTGTTTCCTGATAACTGGGACCAAAAAAATCTCTGGATTTAGCTGTCGCTCAGCCGAGCCATGTCTCATTGCCTGCTGGGATAACTGGGACAAGTTCTGGATCCAGTGCTACGGGAAGGTCCTTTTTGGTTTGCACCAAACCCAAGCCGACGCTGCTATTTTCAGTGTGCCCCTGGGTACAGGTGTGGGGTTCACATTGTGACGGCTAACAAAACATCTGCACCTGTCTGTTAACAAAGGATTCATTTCTAGAGACAAGAACAAATTCTGCAGAAAGACACTAATTTCTCAAAATTAGCTGCTGTAAGCTTCATTGCGGGGTAGATGAAATGAAAAGCAGTTTTTCTGTTCCAGGGAAACCTGTGGGCAGAGGGGTTAAAATGACCTTTCAGCCCATATGAAACTGAAGCAAAAACTTTTCATTTTTTCTTTCAAAATCAAATTTCTTAGCTCTGTACAAAACCAGGGGGAAATTCATCGTTCTCGTTGCTTTTCCTCCTAAAGCACCAAAGCTCCCTAACCCCCTTTTTCCACTGGTAGGAGTTCATCAAAACCACTCCTCCAGCTCATCCATTTGTTATTTCCAAATATAAATGAGGCTTGGTGGAAAACCCCAGCCAGTTGTACTGTGCTGTAAAAGTTTAATTCCCAGCTAAAGCCCCAAGGAAAACCCACCATCAAAGCCATCCCTGCTGACCAGAAGTGGAATGAAAATGAGCAAGTAGTGAGGTTATAAAAGGAGGGGAGAGAAAAACACCAGACCTTGCTTGCTTTTATTAAGCACCTGTAAAAAGCAGCTGGTGCCACATGCAGCTGATGGATGAGGCCAAAAACCTGCAGATTTCTGCAGTGTCTAAATTGTTCCTATTTCTAAAAGCATTTTCTTCTCCCAGCACATAGCACTAACACCATGCTGCACAGGGAAGCAAGGGGATGGCTTAGGGTGAAGAATTTGTTCCCCTCCCATTAGATAACTATAGAAACATCCTCCAGAAGTCTCCTGGCAGAAAAGGATGTCAATGAGGACGCAGGATTGTTTTCAGAGCAGTTTTATACTTCCTAAAGTTGTGATGCATCCTGATGGAGAGATAGATGGATTTAAGAAGGTCTTGGACAAGCTATTTCAGCTCTTGGCTTTGCGATTGTACCCCAAAAGCAGCACCATAATGGGGCTCTGTAGATGTCACATCACCCTCCCAGGAGAAATAAAACAATACTTAGCATTAAAAAAACAATAATTATGGGGGGAAATATGGGAAAAAACCTGATGCTTCAGTTGAAATACATCACCAGGGCTCAGCATGACAGCAGCACTGCCCAGAGCCCCTTCTGTGCCTGCTGCCCCCAGCCGCAGTCACATGGCGGGGGTGATAGAAGCCACCCCCAGTTCGTTGTAGGAAAAACTCTGGTTTAGGAAGTATTTGTGCCCTTTGAATGAATGAGAGATGGAGGGGAACAGGCAAGGAGGACAGGAGCTAATTGCCCCTTTTAGGAGGCGAAGGGCTGCTCCATTAGTCCTCCCTCTTACAGGGTGTAGGCAGCAGCTGGTACGCGGCAGCATTTAAGCCATCCTCTCCCCACCAAAATCTTGCAAACGAGAGGCTATTTTTGGCTTAAATCCAGCCCAGCTTCCTTCCTGAGCAGCAATACCCTTGCAAACTGCTGCTCTTCCATCTTAATTTTATGTCCCCTAATTAGAAGCCGGTGTCGGCTGGAGGAGAAATAATGAACTCCACAGGATGGCCAGGAACGATTAGAAATCATCCAGTACAACATATAAAAATTAGTTCCACTTCTTTCCCTGAGATAACGCAACGCTGGAGTCCAACAGACCATGTTTTACTAAACCACAAACATTTTTACTGAACTGTGAGTCAATTCACACAACTTCACAATATGCAGCAGAGTTAATTCCTCCGCAAAGGATGCTACAAGCAGAAAAACTCACCAGCTCTTTGAAACCACCCCCGCTAAACTTGGTACCAGATAGAGATTATTTAAGAGCTCATAGCACTTGCCTAACTAGGCTCTGCTCAAGCCCTTTTGGCTGTAACAGACACCGGTGAGCAACACGGTTTCTTGCAAACCCTCTTACCAGTTTCCATCAGCACTCAGGCTTAAAAATGCTGCAAACCCCAGGATGGCACCTGCCTGGTGTGCACACACCTCTCCCTCTTAATTTGTAACCCTCAGAAAGGGGATTTATAAATGTGCAGCTTTATTGATGCTGCTGCTTGTGTTCCTGTCCTCAGTTTCTTGAAATAGAGGATGTAGCAAATGATTTTCAAAGTGTCAGTTTAATGTAGGTCCTTCCCTGCTTTTGACAATCCTGTGTGCTTTTTGGATGGCCCAAGGTGAACCCAGGGCTGCCGACGGCTGAGCCGGGACAAGCCACTTATTCAGCCTCTTGCTAAAATAAATGGTCCATGCGTGCTTTAACTTCAGCAGAAGAAAACCAAGTGTGAGTTTATAACCTTATGCTCAAGCCTCTTTTTTTTTTTTAAATTACAAAAATATTAAGCTTTAATTTAAAAAGGAAATCTAACGTATTCTTCTAGGGTAAGATAAGCTTCCAGGAGGTGGCCAGAGGCACGCCTGCCTTTCTGAGCGCCGCGGTGGTGCGAGCCGGATGAACAAAGAGAGGAAACCACTGCTCCAAAGTGCAAGCCACGCTGGCACATGGATCCCCTACAACTTGTAAGCGTGTCCCACTTCTGGTTTAGAAGTGTTTTCCTGCCAGGCACAGGCTTATTTAGGCGGTGCAAGAGCCATCCACTCCCCAGGGACCCACCAGTCACTCTGCAAAGGCACTGCCTGGTCCGGCTCCTTCCACGTGGGCATCCGATGGGACGGGGACCAGAGCAGATCACGGTTCTCCCCACGATAAGCGGGCTGGTATCGTCTCTTTGCTCTGCCGCCACGGCTCTGAACGGCCATAGGGGTTGTGCTCAGCCCACGCCAGGCATGTTTCCCTGCAAGAAAGCTCCTCGTGGCCTCCAGATTGGAGTCAGCTGCAACCCAGCAGATGCTGGTAAATATAAGGCCTTTGGGATGAGCTTGGGATGTTTTGCATCCTAGGGAAAAATGTGATAAATAACCTGGAGCTAATGGTGCTGAGACGTATGAGGTGTTGCCAAAGCGCTCTCAGGCTTCAAACCAAGCTCAGCTTAATATTCCCAGGGGTAAAAAAAAACATAAGAGGATGGAAATGGAGTGATAGTGATGATGCAACCATCCCAGTGTGCAGGGCTCCCCATTGCAGGAGGCGGCTGCAGACCACGCCGTCACAGGGATGGAGCAGCAAGGAGCATCCCTGTGGGACCACCACCTCCCCAGGCAAAACTGGCTTTACCACGGACCAAGTGCTGGCTGGGCTGGCAGGCACGACAATGTGCTTATAGAAACTCCCAGGCTGCAAGTGCTTTCCCTGTGAAGCCCTGGGTTTAGGTTTTTTTTTTTCCTCTCTTCCTTTTTGAAGTGGTGTTGCCTATTTTGGTAGGCAAGGGCTAATTTCAAGAGGGTTTTTGTTCATTGAAGACCATGTGGAACAGCGTCAGACATTTGTGTTGTGGTTTCTCAGGGTTTCAGGCCAATTTTTCAGCCTGAGAAGGGAAAAGCCACCCATTCCTGTAATTAGAGCTGAGGAATTGGGCTCTGCAGGCAGACCTTCCTCTACACGGTGCGCGACGGCTGACGAGGTGCTCACTCTCCCTCTGCCCCAATGCACCTTTCATTAAATCTGGCTTAAAGCACTGCAAAAGTCCTTGATGAGACGCATGTGGGGCTGATGTCAGCGTTTCCACCAACAGCCAGATCCATTGCTGGGAACAGAGGATTGTTCTGGTCCTGGCATGCCCTCCACGCTGCATGGTCCCCACCGTGTCTCTAACACCCAGAGGACCTTTACAACAACCTCACAACCCCTTATCCCAGCACATAGTCCATACAGCAGATTACAATTCAGAACAATGTCCTCCCCGTGGCTGAAGAAAGGAAAAGGTGCTGCAAGGTACATGCTGAACTCTTTGGGAGATGGGTTTTTTTTTTTCTTTAGTCTAAAAATGGCACTTCTTGGCTGCAAAGCTGGTTATGGTGCATCCTCAGGCAGTGTCTGATCACGTACAATTCCTTTTCTGGTCTGTAGGTAGCTGGAGCAGCAGCTTGACCCCAATTTGCTATAGAAAGCGGGGATGTTTTTAATCCACAGAAGCCACACGGTCTCTTGTGCAGCCGGGAGGCATCCCCACGGAGGGGGAACACTGAGCAGCTCCTGCAATCCCCCTCGCAAAGCAGCTGCCAAGTTCAACTCGGTCCTCTCCTCCACCTCCCCCTTGCTACCCCAGTCACGAAGCATCGTCCCCTCCAGGAAGGCTCGCCTGCACTGGCAGACCAACGCTCGCGGCTTTTCCAGCGTTTTTGTGCCGAGGACCCTTGGAAACAGCCGCCGGTGGGTCACGCTGCCCGGCTGGCACCCAGCCTCCTTCCTGGGAACCTCATTCACCCGCTCTCCACGCCGCCGCAGAGCAGCTCCAGCGTGGCCGAAGCAGAACCCGATGGAACATTTTTCGGCTCAACATCCCCTAACCCTTGGAGCTTTTTCTTTGTGCCTTTATTTTTTCTTTTCCTCCCTGGGTTTTGTGGCTGTGACTTTAACTGTGTTCGTACAGTGCCGGATAAACCATGTCCTTGCTTCTGAATCGGGCGCTGATATAAGCCAAAGGGGGTGAAACCAAGGGTCCTAAATGCAAGCAGCCACCGGGCAGTTGTGTATGTTAGAAAGGAAAAAAAAGATACAAGCAGAGTGAAGCAGAGTGCTGCCTCAAGCAGAGAATTAGGAAGAAGCATAGACTGCAGAAAAGCCTGTCAAGCAAACTTTTTTTAAAAATGACGTTTTTAAACCCAGTTTCCTGTTCAAGAAACTGGACAGAGAAACAATAACCCGTTTGTTGCTGCTCTCTCCGAGCAGCACATGCGAGGCCCCATCCAGGCTCAGCCGGGGAAGGGGACATCTCTGCTGACTGCAGGGGGTTTCGTGAGCCCCTGCATGGCACGAGCATGCGTGGATGCAGTGTTTGGCTCTGGCAGGAATTGCTGTTCTTGTTATTTACTCATTTGTGTGGCAGTAGGAGCGGGGCTGCATCTAAAGACGTGTAAACGCAGCTCTTGGTGGCTTGAGCAATCTGGCGGGACGCATTTCGGGAAGGAAGCCCAGCTTGTCTCACCAAGGAGCAGGAGCTCAGGAGCTGCTTTCGAGGTCCTTGCGTGGGGCTTTCCACCAAAGCATCCAGCAAGGTGGGAGCCAGACAGACCAGGCGTGCATCCCGACTGCGATTTAACTCGCAGACAAAAGGATACACGAAACGATGGCTGGGGGAGGTGGGAATCGGTGTTGGGGATGGAGGATTAGAGGCATGTTGCAAGAAGGCGCTGCCCTAAACGATGATGCTCTCTGGGTAAATGAAACACCCTGATCTCCAGGCCAATAAATGTGGTTTCTCTCATACATTTATACACAAACCACAGAAGAAACAGTGTTCGCCCCTGGGGAATCCCAGTCCGTTAAGAACAACGCTGCTGTGCAGAACCAAGCCTCTGTAATTATCCCAGAATTCACTGATTTTTTGCTATGGGCTCCCGGGGGAAATTCCTCCCCTGCTCGTGGATCAAGCCAGACAAACGGCACTGGGATGCAGAAACTCTCCTTCCTACGGTCCTTTTCCACCCAGAAGAGATGTCCAAGAGCATCTGCTCCACTGAAGCAGCAGCCAGCACTCCCCACTGCCTCCACCAGCTGCTAATAAGATCCCTGGTCTGAGGAGCATCTGCCTGCTAAGACCGCTGACAGCATCAGCTTCTACCACACGTTCCACTTCAGATGGAGAAACCCCTCTATCAGTTACAGTCATTTCTGGAGGCCAAGCTGGAAGACATGCATCCTTTACATAGCAATATGCAACCTGTGGGAAACTGGGAGTAAGAAAAGAAGGGTCTTAAGCCAGTCGAGTGGAAGGGGTGAATGTGAAACCTCTGGAATCACCCCAAGAAATTGGGATCCAATAATCCCTAAAGAGTCATTAAGAATCTGTGGAGTGAGGGCAGGGAGACAGCGCACCTTTAGGAGTGACAAAATACAGGAGGACAACTTGCGTCTTACATGATGTACGCCCCACAGTCATCACCCCACCATCATCGGGGAAGTTTCACCCAGAAATAAACAGGACTTTGCTACAGCACTGTAGCTTTTTCCATCCTCACCAACTTATCTGGGTTTTTTTCCTCCCTTGTCTCTTTTTACCCACTTTCACTCAATCAGCAAAGCCATTTAGTCCTCTCTTGTAGGCACCATGGCCCAGATTTCACAAGACAAATTCCTCTGCATTTCAGCCTTACCGGCTTCCTCTGGCCTCCAGCTCTCAGGAACTCGCATGCCCCATCCCGAGCACCCTCCATCTGGGCTGGCCATGTCTTATTCCTTCTCCCCTACCTTTTTCTTCTAAGAGCATAAAATCTTACCAGTTCCAGCAGAGAAGAAAAGCCTGTTGGGTCTCCGAAGCTACCGAGTGGCAAATGCAGTATCCAATTCCCCACATGAGAAGATGCAAAAGACACTGCTCAGGAGGGACATCTCATGACTCCCCATATTGCACAAGTACCAAGCTCTGCAATGCTCCCCAACAGTCCCCAGCAGTAATGGGATAGCCATGGCTGCTATCATAAAACATGTATTAATTCTTTCCCATTATCGCCCCAAATTAACACAGCTTAGCTTTCTGCCTCCTCTACATACCAACAGCATAGGCATCCTAAAAATCTGCCCTCATCATCCTCTTGATTGCTCAGATGTTGCCTTGCATTTGAGTTATGACACAGATCTCTGCGCCGGCTAACACGAGACTATATTGCTCAGCAAACAGAGGGGGACTATGGTTACAAGAAAACATCGAATGCAGAGCAACCGGCCTCAAATAAAATTGCATAACGAATGGGAACAGCAAACTTTAGGGGAAAATAAAGTAAAAAAAAAAAAAAAAAAACCTTAAAGGGTGCCAAACCNCATTGATTACAGCGCATTTGATCCATTTGCATGCAGAGAGCTTTGCTTTGGAGCTGAGATGGAAACAGACTCTTAATATAGCCGGAGAGAAAATATCCTTCTTGCACTCTCCTGACTGCACTTTGATAGGAAGCAGCCACAGCGCAGATGGTGCCTATATATAATCACCAGACCTATTATCCCAGCCTCTTTTAGTAATTTGAAGGATGTGATAACCACAAGGAGAGCGGCAAATATTCCCCCTCCATCCCTCCCTTTCCCCTGCTAAGAAAAATATAAAAAAAAAAAAAAAAGAAGGAAGCTATAATTATGGTAACGATTAAAAGAATTTCCAAATGAAGTAAATAACTATTTTGTGCACTGCTCCTTTAAACCAGAAGTCAAAAGTTTAATTAAATAGCAGCATGTTACTGAGTCAGGAGAACACAGCAAGCTCGTATGCAGTTGGGAAGGAGACTGGAGTTGCTTCGGATGAATCCAAACCCCAGCACTCCCTTCCCTCCTCAGTGCCCTCCTGCCATTTCTCTGCAGCTGCTGTTTGACGGCTGGGGGAAGGAGAGCTCATCTGTCTCCGTTTCTTTACTTGCCAAAGCCCAGAGTTGCATGGTTTCAAAGGATGAGCGATGGAAAGGCGATCCTTTCTGGAGTTTCTCACCCCATGAAGATGCTCAGGAAAATATCACAAATCTGATATTCATGACATTGCGAGGGAAGGCTGAGGAAAGGTGGTGTCAGGAGGCTGTCGTGGAGGAGCAAAAAGGGCTTTAGGGGGATATGCATGCCTCTGCCAGCATGGACCCTTCCTCCCCTTCTGCAGCTGCCTGCTGGGCACCCCAAAAGTGCTTCCTGGCAACTAGGAGCCCAGGGGTGAGTTGGTGAGAGCAATCCCCAGCCGTAGGCAGCTGGAAGCATTACTTATCAGGCATTTTACAGACATAAGTTAACAGTGGAAGTGCTGAGGAGCATCCCTGGGTATATCACCTGGCTCCCAGCTGGAGCCCCTGGCCCCACACTGATGGTGGCTCCAGCAGTGATGCAAACTGCAGACAGGGACCCACAGGCGCTCACAGGGCGATGGGAAAAGCAAAGCTTCCCTCGGGAGAGCAAGAAGCTCCTATGCAATGAGTAACCAAACTTACTGTCGTCTGTGCCAGTATCCGACAGGCACCAGGGCGGCTGGTAAAATATACCCGGGTCTAGGAGGGTCCATCCATCAACAAAACCTCCCAGTCAACTGACATGGGAGACTGCTGAGGGGCCTGAGGGAATTACTGGGGATGTCTGACTTTGCTCCACAGCCCGGAGAGCATCAATCAGCTGCGCTGGTGGCTTCAGCGGTGCTTCCAGGTCAGAAGCATGATTCATTGGTGACAGGAATCCCAAGGAGCGTAAGATAACGCACAAAACCACCGCTGCTGCTTCTTAATGCCCCTCCCCAAGACACCCAGGCTGCTGTAAGGAAGGCAGAGGTGGCAGCGGAGCCACAAACTTCAAGTTGCCCCCACCCCGACCTGCAGCTCAAGGATGGTGTCCTACCCCCCACTGCCAATGGACAAGCAGTGCGCTAACGGCCATGCAAAACCACGGCACACAATCCCTGCCCTGAGCGCTTATGGTTGGTGATTGCACGGGGATTTCACAAGCCGAGAAGGTGGGAGCGTCCCCGGGTGCTGCTGGAATAGAGGTTCCCAAATTAGGTGGCCTCATTCCAGCCAGGAAGTTGCGGAGCCATAGCTCTGTGAGTAGGGTATGTGAATTTGGGAGCGGTGCCCTGTAAAGGGGATGTGTGGGTACAGGCAAGGATCAAACTGTGCATATACTGGGTTTGGAAGAAGTAATGGTGTGGTCCCAGAGGATGCGTGTGTGACATGCCCTCTTCGGGGACAGCCACGTGTCACCCACTGGCACCCAGTGCTCCCCCTCCTCTTCACGGGCCACACAGACCAACCAACCCCCCTTCGCCGCTTCCCTGACCATGGGGCTGTTTCCTAGGGCTATGGCAGGCCAGAATACACAGATTATTTAAGTGCCTAGAAGCATTGTTTGGTGTCACGAGGGCTGGTTTAGGAGCACCCGCGTGGGTCTGTACCTACCAGCAGCCAAAAACAACCGGTGACATCCACGCATGCTTATATGCCACCCACGGTATCACCTGGTGCAAGTCACCGCTGAGCCCAGCCTCGAGGTCCCCTCCCCTCTTTCCCTTTGGGACCGCAGTAGAACCCCTCCGCCTTTCGGTGACGTCTCTGTCTCGGAGCATCACGGCTGACGAGGGGCTGAGCAGAGGCAGGACCACAAGATCCAGCCTGCCGCCCATGTGAAAACCCGCTCGCTGCAGCAGCATGCTCATGGGAAACGCGTTCTCTTCCCTGCCTACTCCCTCTGCTTGGCAAGCAGGTATCCACCACTCGCTCGACACCCTGCCTACAGCAGGATTGGCGCACAGCCCAAAAGCGCTGCCTGCTGCAGGCTGCACATATGCCCCCCGTTGTCACTTGCTCCCATGTGAGAGCAGAGCGGGCATGGCGGGGAGGACCTCATCCCCATCTCTGTGCTGTCTGATGCCTGGGATAACATCAGCTCTTTGTTAACCTCATTCCCCCAGAGCCACCTGCATCCCCCCAAGCAATGCTACCTGTGATCAGCAAGTCCCAGATGAACGGGAACAGGAGAGGCACCCTCCTGGATGTTGGCCTGGGGATGATGTCCAAAGCCAAGCGTTCGGCAAGGAATGATGGGTTACTCTGTGTCACCTTGTAAATCCCCCCCCCCTTTTTTTCCTTCCGGTGCAGAGCGTAGTCTTTGAGAAGACAACAGGTAGGCTGATGGGCTTTGATGACAGTCTAAGACCCTCATAGAGATGCACTGCAGGTGGGACCTCAGCATCATGTTGCCCTTTGTTGGCCACCCCCTGTTTTGGCCAAAGACACAGAGAGGAGAGACCCTCTGTGAGCAAAGAGGTGAAGGGAACGTGCCAAACCAGGCTCAAAGCAGGAACAGAAAGCGCCAGGGCAGTTAAACTGAGGTCTCAAGGGTAGAACAGGTTCTGATCATTGCTCAAGTACAAGAGTCCATCAAGACACTTCAATACACTGGGTTAGGAAACACTGAACACAGCAACACGGATGCTGAAAGGTGACAGACCAGAAGTTTCCTGCCCAAAATGTCTTCAAGCACCTTCACCTTAAGCCCTTGTGAGCAAGTGCACAGCAGAGATCACAGAATCATACAATCACAGAATCATTTAGGTTGCAAAAGACCCTTAAGATCATTGAGTCCAACTGTAAACCTAGCACTGCTAACTCCACCACTAAACTGTGTCCCTAAGCACCAGGGATGGTGACTGTTGTGGTCTAACCCCAGCTGGCAACTAAGCACCACGCAGCTGCTCACTCACCTCCCTCACAGTGGAATGGGGGAAGAGAATCAGAAGAGTAACAGTGAGAAAACTCATGAGTTGAGTTAAAGACAGTTCAATAGGTAAAGTGGAAGCCGAGCGCACAAGCAAAGCGAAACAAAGAATTCATTCACAGCTTCCCATGGGCACGCAAGTGGTCAGCTGTCTCCAGGAAAGCAGGGCTCCATCACACATGACACTGACTTGGGAAGGCAAACGCCATCACTCTGAAGGTCCCCCCCCATCCTTCTTCTTCCCCCAGCTTTATATACTGAGAATGATGTCATATGGTCTGGAATATCCCTTGGGTCAGTTGGGGTCAGCTGTCCCGGCTGTGTCCCCTCCCAACTTCTTGTGCCACCCCAGCCTACTCACTGGTGGGGCGGGGTGAGAAGCAGAAAAGGCCTTGGCTCTGTGTAAGCACTGCTCAGTGGTAACGAAAACACCCCTGTGTTAACACTGTTTTCGGCACAAATCCAAAACATAGCCCTGTACTAGCTACTATCTAGCTACTATGAAGAAAATTAACTCTATCCCAGTCAAAACCAGCACAGTGACTCAACCACTTCCCTGGGCAGCCTGTTCTAGTGCTTGATAACCCTTTTGGTGAAGATATTTTTCCTAAACCTCCCCTGGCACAACCTGAGGCAGTTTCCTCTCGTCCTAGCACTTGTTACTTGGACTGTATGATGGAGCTGCCCTGATCTCTTCCATTTAGACAAACCCATTCTCCCAGCCCGTATCTTGCTGCTGCACGCCTGGATCCCACAGACCCTGTCGAGTGCGGTCTCCCTCCCTGTACCTGACCAGCTGACGACCACCTTGGTGGCTGCAGTGGTCCCAGGGTGGGATGGCTCACCTGGCTGCCCCACTTGGAGACCAGGTCTGGGCAGTGTGGGAGCTGGGCTGATGGTGTGACGAACACATGTAGCTGGCCCATCAGCTAAAAACATCCTGGCCAGCAGACCAGCTCACGGAGAATGGGCGCAGCATGCTCTGTTTTGATTTTGGACACCTGCCTGCTAACCAGAGGGTGAGGGACATGGCAAATGGAGTGGCCTCAATAGCAGGAAGGGACGTTAGCTATAAAACACAGCTCTGCAGTAACCACTCAAGAGCAGTAGCAGGTTTTCCCCAGCACTGCTGACACCCCAGAAGGCCATTGCTCTTGTCCTCCACCACCCCTACCATCTCCAATATTTGATGGCTTCCAGGCTGAGTGAGGGCAGGTGACCCTTCATCTCCTTGCTTGCTGAGTGATGGTCTGCAGCACCCGGTCTGTATCACCTGGGTCATGGGACCGTATCTCCCATGGACCAAGTGCTTTGACTTTACAGAGGGGCCTGGAAATCTGTATCTGCTGTTCAGAGCCGCAGTAGAAGAGTACAGTTGGACTCGAAGATCTTAAAAGTTCTTTTCCAACCTAAATGATTCTACGATTCTATGTTGTCCTCGCTCTCAGTCCCATTTGCTGTTGTATTTGTGCATATTCTGCATGGAATTGAGAACTCTGCTCACACATTACCTTTTTGTACAACTGTTTTTAAGCTACAGAATTAGCAAGACACTGTAGCAGTGGGACCCTGGCGAAGTGGTGACTCCTAGAAATGTTCTCTAGCAGTTACGTGCAACACTAGAGGGCATGAGCAAGACAACAAATGCCCCTGTCTACCACTGCTGAAAAGCTCAAGTGTAATAAAGGCCAATGAGCTTTTCTCAGTCCATCAGTAAACAAGAAAAAAAGCAAACATTAGAAGTATCCCCACCTGGCAGGATGAGTGCCAGGGTGCCAAGTCTCAGTACACAGCACGGCCAACTGAGGAACAAGTTTCTGAAGGCAATTCCCAAGTACAAAGCTAATCCCGCCCCCCCCCAGCAAGAACAGTACATTTGTTTGCTTCACTATTGTAACCTTATTAAGACTTTTGCACTCTTTATTTTTCAGCAAGCAAAATGGCTTGTATTGCTAACTTTGCATGGGAGGAAGCGTGTCACCCCGCATAAATCAAACATACGCTGAGGACACACAATCCCCTTCAGGTATTGTTGCAAATCTACACAGAGGAGAGCGTTGTACTTGCAAGTTGCCCATCAACCCAACACAAATCAGGGTGGTCCTGCGCGTTAAAACATGCTGTTATTCCGTTGTCAAGCTCAGTTTGGATACTGGGTACGATGACAGGGTCACCTCTGGTGGTAGGCAGTGAGCTGTTGCACAACAGTGCAGGGGAGGAAGAGTTAGGAAACCCACACTCCGTTCATGACAAATGCTTTCTTGGTGTCGTTTCTTCCACCTCAATTCCCTGATGACGTAGGGAAGAGCTCCACCATCTTGTTCACGTGCTCTCCCACTAGGGAGTCCATAACTGGGGCAAATGTAGGCAAAATCCAGCAAGCGACGTCATGCACACACATGCCAACATACAGTTTAGTAGCTGCAGATCTGCCTGTAGGGCAGTAGCTGAGATTGAGTCTCTTCTGAGAAAGAGCAACATGACCGAAAGCCCTCCCAGAATGGCAGGATCTTCATGTAAGAGTCCACGGGATGGTCCTTCCTTCTGCAGGGTGCCCTGCTGCCACTGGTAACTCTACATTTCTTGTGGTACGGGGACTTTGATCACCAGTACATCTTGCTGGTGCCACCTGAGCATGACTCTGAAATGTAAGCATTTCGAGAGCCATGAATCCGGACTGGCATGCATGGAAGGAAGTACGTTGATTTATTCCTTCTCTTCAGCTGTAGGACAAGATCAGAGATTTTTCTTTTTCAGGACAAGAAGGTTATATAGGTGAGTATTTCTCTTGCATTGCACTGCTCGCTCTCCTTCCCTCTCTCCTCGTAGACAAACAACATCAGTTTTCTGGCAGAGACTCCCATGGGAAGGCTGTAGCAGTCCTGAGCACCCGGCATCTTTCCCACTTGCGCACAAGCGGAAGGGTAGCTGCAGACTGGCAAAGAGCTTTGCTGGTCCAAGAACCTCTCTATTCACTCACAGGGGAATCCAGGCAGCACAACACTGAAATACCAAAGAGTTTGCAACGTCTCTCCTATATGAACACAGCCCCAATGCCTGGGATTTCTGCTCTGCGAGGTCTCTGACCCTATCTATCCATCACTGACGTGTGATGCACACCATCACCTCGTCCCCTGGTGTCACCTACACCATACTTCCAGGCACTGGCGCCACTCCAAGTGACCCAGGGCACACACACCAGGGACACACTGGCTCTTCACCCAAGGACAGGACTGCAGGGCACCGCCAGTCATGCACTCAGATACCACCATTACCAGTCTGGGGACCTCCTCCTCTTCTTGGAAGGACAGACAGGAGATAGACTCATAGACACACGAGGTTCCAGTAAGACCAAGCGCTGCTTACCTTCTCTGGGGCCATCCCCCACCGGGGAACCTGACGTGCTACTGCGTTATGGCAGTACTACAGCCCACACAGAGGCTGGGAAGAGCTCCTGTCCCTCAGGCAGGGTGACAACCGGAGACACTCACCCTGGCTGAAGCGCTACCTGTACTTGGCACTGAGCTGCCTCCTCTTCTGGGCAGGTACTGGCATGAGGAGATCTTTGTTTGTCTGCCAGAAAGAGCCTGCAACATCTGGCTCTTAATTTGAATGTTTGGGGCAAGTTACTGTTGCTCCTGCAGTAAAACCAAGACCTTCTGCCCCTATGCAGAGACTTGCCCCTGGGAACCTGCTCTCCACAGGGAGTTTAAGTAAGTGCCCTGGTGCTACACCAGAGGTGAGGGGAAGGAAAATCTCACCATACACTGATAAAAGAAGTAATACTGTTATCCCCAGGTCATATACTGGGAGCAGAGGATGAAGAGACTTGTCCAGCAGATGCATGTCAGAGCCAGGAACCAAATCCTTACCTCTTTAGCTGTGGTTCAACAGGCTTGCTATTGCCAACTGGAGTTGCTATCACTCCCAGCGAACCTTGTGCTTTTCTTTCTCTTTTCTTGCTTGCAGACCTTACGGTCCAATTCAGACTGGTGTACCTGCACCCCACCTTCTCAGTGCTGGACAAGGATATTTAACAGCAGACAACACTCTTTCTCCTCTGCACATATTCCCTTCTGAGAGGGTGGAAAGCAGAGGGTTAAACTCCACTGTACTTCCATTTGACAACCAAAACCCTGCATGTGGTCAGATCATACTCAGGTGGAACCAATTACACAGGGGAAAGGAAGGAGCTGGACCTCTCATGCAAGAAGCTCTTGGTCTGCAGCTCTGAAAGCCAGCTGCTGTTTTCTGTCCTTTCAGAGTTTCCAGGTCCCGTCTCCACTGCAAAGGCATTGTGCAACCCCAGCGTTTTGCAACCGCCGCCTGACTTGGCCGCAGAGCTCTGGGCTTCACCCTGTCCCACCGCGCCTGAAGCAGCCCTGGCCTCCTGCCCACGTGCTCTCCCAAGCCCACGCCGAGGCTACCTTTACTCCTGGCATGCTAAAGCTTGGTTTAAAGTTCCAGCTCAAGCTCTGCAGGATGGGCTGAGAAAGCAGTTACAGTGATGCAGCCGATGGGAAAGAGCACATGAACTTCCATCGCTTTGGGTGAGTCCGTACCCTCAGATTGCTCCAGACCCAAACACATCACTTAAAATGCTAGTCCTGCTCCTGGATCACCATCACTGCTGTAAATCCAGAGCAACTCCTTCAGAGCGCTCCAGACTTGCCCTGCAAAGGCTGGAGGACTCCAGCAACATCTCCTCAAGCCTTGGCTAACACCAGCCAGCACTGTTAAGAGAGAGCTGGAGATGAACCAAGCCTGAACCAAGTCTCAAAGCCTGGGTCTAGGTCAAGTCAAAGACAAGGACAGCGCAAAGCAAATTGTCATGTGAGCTTCAGCCACCCATATTTAAACCCTATGCCGTAATAGTGTTACACCTAATTATGCCACAATACCAGAAGAAAGTACCTCGGGCAAGATCACCACGTAACTCCTCCGGGAAAGACTTTGCCCCATTTCGGCATCAGGAACAGGCTGTGCCTTTGTGGGGACAGGCTGGGGAAGGCTGTGCCCTGCACGGTGTTGCTGGATTAAGTGCCTGCCCATATAAACACCTCCAAGTAAGAGGGAGAATTTAAAAATAACAACACAAAAACCTAAACAAACAGTAACGGTTTGAGGGCTTTGCTTTGGAATAAAAGATTAATAGACATATTGATTGACTCAAGGGGCTGGGACAAAGGCTGACAGCCGTATTTATTTTTTAGCATCTGTCTGTGGACTTACTGTGCTTGTGTCCGAGCAAATATTGCGTTAAGGAAGCTTATGAACTAACACATGAAGTGTGGTCGGGTCGTCTCCAGCTGAGCACACAGGCCGTCTGAACATACTGCCAGCAATATACGTTAGCAGGAGTTACAACTGCTTAACATTTAGGACTAGACTGGGCTGAAGATGTCTTCAGATGCCTCTGCAAAGCTACTCAGCCTTAGAAATACATGTTGACCACAGCATGACGCTTGGGGAAAAGCTTCCCTGAATATGGACTCTATAAATCTCGCAGCTCAGAGCAAGACGGTGCAAGCGAGCTGCCCCAGCACCACAAAAACCAGTTACGGCGGGATGCTGCGAAGGACCGGACCAGGCAAGGGCTGCCGAACTGGGACTTACGGCAGGGCATGCCATGGCAAAGCGAGTGGCAGAGATGGAGAAGGGACGTGGTCTTCCAGCAAAAGACCAGCGTAAAGCGCAGGGCTGTATGGCCCCTGCTGACAGACCCACAAATGCTCCTGTTCCAGTGCTGTGCACACCTAATTCTGGAGAATTTAGGAAAAGCCTCAGCAGTGCGGCAGCTCGGGCACTGCTGAGTAATTTGGCTGTTGCCTCGGTTTTGGCACCTTCTGCTAATACTTGGGGACCCTGCTGGGCAAAAGGCGGGTCACTACTTCTGCTCAGAGGTAAGTCTGAGTGCAAAAAGGCTCCAAGAAACACAAAGGGGGTTTTGAAAAGTGTCCTTCAAGACCTAACGCATCTTGCGGAGCTCCAGCCACTGTCAATGATTAATGTGCTGCACCCATCAGACCTCCCTGCTTCCAGATCTTGACATGAGGAACCAGATCCCTTCCGAAGCCATCTCTTCCCACTGCCTCCCTGGTGTGCAAAGCCTCCAAACCACCCGGCATGCAAAAACCACAAGGAAGAACCCTCCCGCGAACAATCTCTGGAGAGGTTTAACAGATCAATTGCAAATACATTCACCACTCTTCTCACGCTGCCTCCTTGTTAAACCTTTCCCATGCAGCTTGGTCACCCTGAAACAGCTCTCCTCTGCAATGCAGGGACCCGGCTCTTGGAGAAGCTGAACATCACACAGTCCCATGGCAGCAGCAGCCGGGGCTTCACAGACAGGGGACAGGATGGGCATGATGTTCAGAGGTGGAGAAGCTGAGACCCTTCTGCTAAATCCCTATGTGGCAGAGCAGGCAGCACTGCCTGCAAGGATAGACACCAGAGAGGCAGGGACCAGGGTGCTACAGCAATAAACCCAGAGCTGTGTTTCATATCGTTGTTGATTTGAAACATTACCTAAAAAAAGCACTTATTACAGGAGAGAGAAAAACCCAGAAAAACCCTTAAGTGACCATTTTAAAAAGCTTTCAGCTATTTAATTGTGGCTTTCTGCAGGCTGATAGAGAAGCCAGCGCCCTCGCTGCAAGAAGCCTCTCCTCCCCAAAGTGGTCTCTGCATCCTTTGTATCTAGGGAGATGCCAACCACCTCAGAAAGAGACCTCCTGAACGTCCCGAAGTGAAGGAGGACGTCCAGCCTTGCAAGTGAGATGGTGGCAGTCACCCAAAGTAATGGCAAGGCAGGCGCAACAGCCCTCCACAGAGGGAACGGGTGGGCAGAGGAGCTCTTGAACCCTGGTGAGAAGATGCTTTGCTCCTCCTCGCCCAAGGATGCTCACCCGCATCAACAGCCACTTTAAAAAAAACAGTTATAGCTGCACTACATCTTCACACAAAACCAGTGATAAATCTCCAGCCATGATGCTCTGCGGCACCTCCGAGTGTCCAAGCCTTGGCTTGGGTTCTGCACCATCCACTGCTCCTATCAAAGCCTAGCAAGGCCTCTGTGGCGAAAGAGCTACCCAATTCTCCTGGAAAACACTGAGGACTGTGCATCTAAAACCCCCAATCGCTATCAGCTCCACACCGTTAAGTGCTGCAGATACATGGGAACGTTTTCAGGTACGCCCTGAAGGTTGGGGATCCCAGCCCTGCTTTCAAAAACGATGCCTGTGCTTCGGGACCCCAATCCCATTTCCTCCCAGTAAGTCCCCAGGTCACTTTTGGACTTGCCGCAAGTTCCCCAGCTCACTTTTGGACACGAAGCATCAGGTCCCTGCTTGCTTTAGGAACTCTCGAAACATGAACCGCAAATCTATATAGAGCTACATGAAATAAAAACGCCTCCCTTTGATAACGCACATTTTTTGCTCTTACAGCTTGGCTGTTTTTCCCTCCTCTCCAGCTGCTAGGTCTTTAAAATCCCACAGGACTAGAGAGAAAAAAAATGAAAAGGCAGGCAGGAAATAAAAAAGCAGGTAGGGGAAAGGAAAAAAAAAAAAAAGTTTTCTATGGCCCAGATGAACCTAGCCCCTCTGCTAACCATGGCAAAGCAGTATTTTCTAGCGGGATGGGGGGGGCCCGTGCTGTGAAGAGCGGCCGTGGGTGGCCGTCTCCAGAGCTTCCCATGGGTACTTACTGGTGCTTGTGCTAGTGCCGATGGTGTTGATGGTTGTGGGGACGGAGGAGGAGGAGTAGAGGGGCAGATGGCCGTTCTCACACGCCAGGTTTTTGTCTTGCCAGCTGGAAGCGCTGACGCTTATGCCTGAGTCTCGAGAGTTTTGCCATCCGTTGAGTTTGTCGTCGGAGTTTTGTCTTTGGTGATAGTAATGCGTCTGCCCGTAGTCCACCGAATCCGACCGACCTCTGTTCTGGCTGCCGAAGCCACCCGACGTGCGGTCCTCCAGGTGGTTGAGCCACATGGCCAGGGCACTCCTGTCCTCTAAGGAGGTGGCAGGGTGTATCAAGGCATAGGACAGCAGTTGCCTGCTCTCCTCGATGTGTTGGTTGTGTTCGATCGAGTGGGCCAGGATTTTAGGCAAGAGTTTCATGTATTCGACTTTTGCCTCGATGTTTCCGGGCTTCAGTAAAGGCAGGTGGGTTAACAATAGAGAAATCACTTTATCCTTGGATTCCTGTTGCCATTGGTTAATGATTCCTGTTGAAGGAATAGAAAAAAAAAATAGAAGAGAATTGAGAAATCGTCAAACAGAGCTAATAAAGAAATAAATAGACCCTGGCAGGGTAAATACGACACGCCAAAGGGATGCCTGCATGCGTGATGCCACTGCGCGAGCATCTCCCAGGCAGGGGGGTCACCGCTCTCTGAAAAGCAAGGTCACAGCGAGGTGTGCCGAACTGGACACCCGGAGTTACCAGACGCTCCTGAAAATCACTAAAAAAGTCAAATTACACCCACCTCTACGGCCACATAGCTCCACTGCTGTTGTCCTAATGTTAATCAAAGTCACGATTTGGCCCAAATTTTCCGTATTGCTGCAGATTACACAAAATACCACACCAAAGCACTTTGTGGATAAACCTAACCTTTTAAAAGCCCTGGATGGAAAACGGAAAAGGTCAAGATTCAAATGAGCTAACACAGGCAAGAGCCTCAGAGGGTGAAGAGAAGAAGCATCCCAGCAGGAGATGGCAATAACCAAACCAGGGTGTTGGTCCAACTGCCAGCCTCATGCGATAAGCTGCCCCAAAGGTATTGAGGGAAGGACTCAGCTGAAGCAGTCGCAGAGCTATTCATTGTTCTTGTGTTAGCTCTCGGCAGATAGGATTGATTTTAGAAGACCAGAAAAAAGCAAACATAGGGTTTAGCTTTAAAAATATGCAAAAGGAAAAGTCAAGGAATTACAAACTGGTCACTTAACTCGAACTCCTGGAAAACTGATGGAACAAATAATGAAACCTCTTTGTAAGCACTTAGAAGATAAGAAGATGATAAGTGACTGCCGACACCTATTTGTCAAGAATAATTTAATTTCCTTCTGCAACAGAGTAACTGGCCTGTGAATAGCTGGAGAAGCAGTCAGCGCCGTATATCTTGATATTCATTAGGTGCTGCCACACATGGCTTCCTCAGCAGCATACCACAGAAACACGCTCAGGCGAAACTACTCTAATGTGGGCACACAACTCATCAGAAAACCATATGGAGAGAGATGTTACTAGTGATTCACCATCAGACTGGGAGGATGTGCTGAGCAAGAAGACTTGTCCCAACCGTGACACTACCCAGTATGTCATCGGTGATAGAGGTGATATGATAAATGTATTCAACATGCACGTATCAGGCTAGGAGAAATGAAAACACTCCAGAAAACTGGATTAGAAGTTAAACAATGTTGAGACCTGGAGAAAAGTCAGAAAAAAAACCAGCTGCATCAAGTAGGTGCAAACATTTGCATGTAGGTAGGAACAAATCACTGTGCAGTACCAGGCTGGGAAGAGCCTGGGGTCAGGAAGCATCACAGGCTGAACATCAGTCAAAATGCCATGCTGCACATAAAAACTGCACCAGCCAGCCTGTCATCTGTCCGAGAGGTGAAGACCGGCGAGGACAAGCTGCTCTCCATGTCTCCTGGGGATTGTAGTAATAGGTTTGAATTGCAGCAAAGGTGAATGAGGTCGGCTATGAAGAAACTGCCTCCTACAGGTAGGGCTAGTGATGCACAGGGAGAGATTGCCTATGGATGTTGTGAAATGTCCATCATTGGAGGTTTTTTTTGAACAGCTTATCCAAACACCAGCCAAGGATAGCTCAGATCTACCTAGACCACCCGACTGATGCTTCCCAGGCCCAGGTCAGTCTCTCCTCCAGCGTTTACAAAATCCCTCTATGAAGCCTTCAAACTTTCAGTCCCTGTAGCAGGCTGTGCCTAAGGGTGCCAAAACTGAACCATCTGGTGAAAAAGGACTTTACACCCACTGCCCAAGACTTCACCAAGTGAAATGCCCTGAGCTTTCATGTTATTAAAAAAAACCCCAATTTTATGTTCTCCCTCTCTGTCTGCTGTCTCCCGTCCACACTGGAGAGGAAGCTGCTCTAAATCATTGATTATCCCTATATGCCCTTCACATGTTTTTGAGCTAGGGTAACCGAACCCACACCAGTGAAATGAAGATCTGGATGTCCATCTGCAGGATCACCCATCAGATTTGCTCTTGGGAAGACCCACGCAGCTAACCCAACCCTCCCACCACCCCACCACCCAGAAGAGGGCTATTACAGTAGGGCCTTTTCCCAATTAGGACCAAACCCAGCACATCAGTTCCCTGACACAACTGCGGTGCTGAGCAGCGCTCATCCCTCCAGCTTTGCCTTCCCAGTTTCAAGGCGTGCAACCATTTTAATAGGAAGCCACTAGATGGCTTGCTGGAAATGCCGCCGGCTCTCGCTGGAACTTTCTGCAGTGGTATTTACTTCTCTGCAGACCCACCCCTCCTCCAGAGCCGCTTCCCGACCCGGCCGACGGCATGCACGAGCAATCTTGTGCTGCTGTGCCGAGAGGTGCAAGGGATATGGCGCGGCAAAGCTTTGGTGGAGAAGGAACCGCTTCATTTGCAGCAGAAGAGAGTTTTGGTACTGCGGGTGCGCTCCTGTGCCCGCGGAGATGCTGTGAGGTTGTTTTGGTGCTAAAAAATGGGATTTGGAAAAGCAACGCTCCACCTAAGTGAAGCTGTAATAAATACACGAGCGTAGTGGGACTCAAGGTCCACCAGAGCATCTCTGTGTTTTCCATATGCAGATGTAACTGCTACAGACAAAGCTTCCTGTTGTGCTTAATCTGATTTCTCTGTCCCCTCTCTCTCCCCCTCCTCCTGCAGAGGGATGTCATACATTCCCTTATCACCCCTGCATTTTATCATTACCGCTGGGGCAATTCAGCAGTGCTTTCAGGCTGGCCCAGCCAAACCCCAGCCCGGCACCATCTGTGGGGAGAAGCTGCGAGATTTTGCAGCATGATACACTCAGAAAGCAAAAGATCATTAAAAAAAGGCATGCAATGCACTGCTTAAAGAAGTTGGTGCCACTTGTACATAGGAACTAGGTAGCAAAACACATGCAGAAAAAGCAGAGCTCAGTGCAAACTGGGTGCAGGGGAGGAGGATGAGGATGGGGAAGGCAGGAGGCCATGGCCCGAATCCTCTTCCTCGCACGGGGGCAGGCTGAGCGTGAAGGTCACCACTGGAGAAACGCAGGATGGTGCCAGAGCCGCTTCTTGGGAAACTTGCCTTGGACCTCCAAGAGATTTGGGGGTTTGAAATCACAAGCCCAAAAGATCGAGTGTTGATCCAAAAGCCCGCAGCTGGTGAGGGACCGGGCACCCTTCCCTGCCCCAGCCCATGCAGGAGACGCTCTCCTTCTCAGACAGCAGCAGGATGTGCACAATTAAACAAAAATGGAAAATAATTAGATCTGAAAGAGGTTTGGCTCTCTCCAAGGCAGGGCGGAAGGTCAGGCTTAATCCTATCTGCCAGAAAATAGAGGGATCTGGAGAGGGTGGTGTGGGAGGAAGAAAGCTGGAGATGCCTCTGGGCAGGGGGAGAGGGGCTGGTGACCCCCCCAAAGCCCCTCTCCCTGAATACAGGAGGCTCCGCTTCATCTCCCCATCATCTGGGATGTCTCCCCCTTCATTGCAGATCAAGACTCCCTGGTCAGCCGCAGTTAGGATCCATCCCGGTTTTGGGTTCCCATGTCCCAGGGTCCTGGCACATTACATGCGGTGGTCTACGGGGTCGCAGGCACTAATGACATTACAGCCTCATTATTTCCCCTGGGTGCTGCTTCAGGGATGCCTGATGCTTTTGCTCACAAGGCTTTCGCTGCTCTACGGGATGGCAAGACTATTGATAATTGCAGCAGGCAAATCTGAGCATAGAGAAACTCCACCTTGCTGCTCCCAAGTTAGAAACTCCACCTTGCTGCTTTGAAACGTCCTCAAATCCCTGTCCTGCCTGTTGCTGTCATTGCACCGACATCTCCTTTTGATGATGAGTTAAAATAACTGACCATGAGCACCCTAAGGAGCCAGCTCCCATCTCAGCCCTGTGACCCCTGTACCAGGAACGGATGGGAGCTGCTGGCACCCCTGAGGCACAAAATCCCAATTTTATTATGGGACTCTTTTTCTTGGGTGAGAGGCTGAATGAAGGTGGGATGTGAAACTACCTTCTCACGTAGGATTACTTAACCAATATGATTTTGCTGCCATACAGCACAGCTGATGCATGTGCCGAGTGCCTGCGTATAAATATAGCACCAAATATAGCCGGGTCCTGCTTGCAAGGCTGCAACCTGTGCTGTGCTATGAATAGGTCCAATACTATCCCCGAAACCGGGGCTTTCTGGCTTGAGAGAGGTGATGTTTGTCAATTTAATAAGAGCTCATCGAATTTCTCTGTCACAAATCTGCTTAATCGCTTCTGGCTCCCTGCAAACTGTTAAACCCTTCATATCTGGTGGCAACAGATCCACCCGTAACATTGCACCATGTGAAGGACCTTCTTGCCTTTACTTTGAACCTGCCTCCTGACAGATGACTGGGTTATTTCAACCGCCGGCAAGGCACGTAGAGCTTCTGAAGCTGTTAATGATGTACTGGGAGCCGTTGCAGTTTTCCGAAGGTAAAGCCAGCCTGGATGGACAAAGGCAAGGATACACACAGTCCCTGTGGACGCCTGCAAAACCCAATACAGGCAGTACACAGGTGCCTCAATTTAGAAACCCTGAAGTGCTTAACTGTTTGGGTTTTTCTTCCGTTTTTGGTTTTTTGCAAACAGACCTCTTTGCCCCTACCTTGAAAACACTGACCCTGCCCAGACAGGTGGCCAAGAGGAGCACAGGCATGGGAACGTGTGTGTCTCACCAGGCGAGATGTCTCCAAGGAACAACGGCAAAGTGGGATACCTCTCAAGTGCTTAAAAAGACCCCAAAAAACCAACCAACCCCAAACAAGATAAACCTTTTCATTTTGAAGGCAGAAATTGGGTTATCCTCTGGTTGTCAGATATGAATTAGCACATTTCACAAGTGAAGCTGAAAAATATGTTGACTGGGGTTTTTGACGAAGCAGGTGAGATGAATGGTGTGTAATTTATGAGCTAGACAACAGCTTATCATGAGTAACAAGGACAACAACTAAAGACTGGAAGTGTTTTGAAAACTGCCCAAGGATTTTCCAAGTGACAGAGAATACTTTCAAATAGCAGGCTTGGTATCATTGCTCCACAACGGTAAGTCAGTGCACTTAAGGGCTCCAGTTGTCAGTAAATTGCTCTTAAATTACTGTTTTATTATGCCCTTGTTTTCAGTTTAACAACTTTTTCCATAAAAAGTTCTCAAAAGCCCATTCAGATAATTTGTCCAAACGAGAAATGACTAAGAGTTAGATGTGCACATCAGAAGGGTACCCACCAAACAGAGCACCTTCACAGCAGGGCTGAATGGACTGACACTCTCAGATGTACTTGGGGAGAAAGAACGGGAGTTTGCACCAAAAATTTAGGCTGGGATTCCTGATCTTGCAAAGTGACATGCTGCAGCATTAGGGATTGGATGGAGGAACTTGGTGCTCCTGGACAGCAACCAAGCCCTCCTAGGGATAGACGACACCAAGGTTTTCATGTCTTGGATGGCAAACAGCAAAACAGAAATCCAACCCGTGCTCAGGCAGCTTGTAACTGCTTCAAGTAAGCCTGAAATCAGCGGCCCTGGTGCAAGTGATGGCTATTTCTGGGTTTGCAGGAAGGTTCTGCAGGAGGCAGCTCCCAGAAGAGGTTCCCATTGTTTACTGTTTCCTGGATTACCGACGCAGCACTGGCTCTGGGCGATGGGCTGAGCTACGTGGAGGCATCCCTTTTTCAGCAGAGGCAGAAAATCAGTGCCCAGATTCCTCCTGCTGCACAAAGACCCAGCAGCACATCACTACCTGCCAGCTCCTCCATACATGCAGGCAAGATGCTGTGCTTCCATCAAAATCACCAAAATCTGTGGTAACCAAGGTCATTGCCAGAGTCAGCCCCAGTACCTAACACCTATTACAGCTGCAAGGGTGTCTTCACCAGGGCAAAAGGGGTCAAGAAACCTGACCCTGCATATGAACGCAGCCCAACAACCTCTGTTTGGCCAAAATATCATCTGCCAGTGAATGGCCACCAAGAGACAAACCTCAGCCCTATGTCTACTGGCTATTTGTTCCAATGTCTCCCAAGCAGTTCAGTTTGCCTTCATTTCCAATCCAATTTATCACGTTTAAGCTTGAACTTATGTGGCTTCAGCTTCCAGATAAATTCCAGTCTGAATTAAAGAGTTCCTTGATGTACTGTGTTTTCTCAAGTGAAGGTACTCAGGACTCGGCACTCAAGTCACCTGCCACTCTTGTTTCTGGTAAGCTCAGCAGAAGCCAAATGTCCTCTCTAACAGGTCGTGGCTCTATGCTCAGTAATCTTGAGCCCACACTTCTGCTGGCTCTATGACTACTAGCACCCCTGTAAGTTGGGTCTTATCTGGCTTGGTGAAAAGCATGAGTGGGGTGGAGAGAACACACTGCTTCTCACACAGGGTGGTTTGCAGCGAGGTTAAAGCCGAAGAGCAAAAAATGAAGATTTCAACCACAAGTCTGAATTTGCAGTGAGTGTATTGACCATGGGCAGGTTGCTGCCAGTCCCAGCCTTCCTGCAACTGGATTTACTGCTCTGTGAGGTGGTCCAACTCCCCACCACCCATCATACAAATTTTCTCTCCAATGGTCCTGCGGGTGCGAACCTCTGCCCTGGCTCCTGCCACAGCAGCTTGACTGAAGGTGAACCACAGCTTGTTTCCAGATGAAAGGATTTAAATTATTATTTGCAGTAATTAGCACCTACACGCTGACCCATTCACAATACTTCGTTTGGGCAAATGTACATCATTCTCTTCCTAAATCAGCCTCACTCAAAAGACCAACATTAAAGAAAACAAAGTGAGAACCCTGTTGGAAACCCACTCTGTACCCCATCCAGAGCACATCGATACCCTCGCCGTTAAACGTGGCAGCCTTCTCCCTCCACGAGAGGCCAAATAATAAGAATTTCAGCATGTGCCTTTTCATTATTGCAACCAATGCTAATTAAAAGAAAAAAATTCTCAACGATAAAGGTTATTGCAGACCTGCCAATTGCACAAGACAGAGATGCAAACTGACACTGAAATGCTGGTGAACCTGAATCCCGCTCCTCATCTCACCCAAATTGATGCAAAACCACAGCTAACATGGCCAACAAGACAGCAGTGGTGCCTCTAAGCTCATCTACGGGCCGGGAGGCTGCAGTGCAGTGTGTAAACCCCATCAACCTCCCCCTGCTACACTCAAATGGGTTTGAATTTATGCCTGCGCTAGAGCTGACCCCAGCACGGAGTGGGAGGACCTAATCCTGTATGTCTGAAGGCAACAGGAGCCGTGCCAAACAGCATCAGTGCCTGCTGAATCCGGCACCCATGGCTTCCTGGCACCTCCTGTGTCTCCGTGCTGCAGCAGTAAGGAGAGGCCAGCTCTGCAACCTGGGGACCGCTTCTTTCCAGGTCCCTGAAACTGCTCATCCCAGTGGATAATGCAGGATTTGACAGAGGAAAAGCAAAGAAAACCTCTCAGCTGGCTTTTTGCTTTTGCTCCCTCTGGTGCAGGTCTAACAGTCCAACTTGGGGAGTAGTTTGGGAAGTAGTGGCCAAGCTCTTTATCTGTAATAAGCCTTGGCTAGCAACTGGGAAAAGCCAAAATTTCTGCAAATAAGCCCTGGGAACCAGGAGGGCTTGGGGACTGCTATTTGTGGCAACTGGGGCTCTGCACTTTCCCTCCTGGAGCAACCCCCACCGATAGCTATGAACCTCTAGGCCCAAGGTGGCTCAGCGCTACCCCAGCATCTTTGGCTTATAATGAGATATAAAAACATAATCACTGAATTCCCCCTTTCCCTAGCTTGTCAGCTTCTGTGCAGATTTAAGTGTAGAGGACCTCTTTGAAGGACAGAAGGACCTTTTGTTCATCAGCGCTCACAAGGAGAGGACAGAGAGATGGCAATCTGCACCTTCTATCACACAAGGCATGTGCACGATCTACCTTCTCCAGCGCCCACGACCCACCTTGCACACCAGCTCCGTGATGGTGCCAAGGAGCACCAGCGCTCGACGGAAAATTTGCCGGTGATGAGCTGCAACCTATTGGTTCACATGGCGCTGGCTCTCCTCCATGTTTCCAGCAGCTACATCCCATTCTAAGAGACTAAAAATACATTAAGTACTTCCCTAATGTTTCTTTTCCACCCGAGCGGTTGCTGCAGAGAAACACTGAGCAAGAGGGAAGGTGAACAGACCAGCATGGATGCAGGGAAGAGTCACCATAAAAATGAAGCAATAGGCACAGCATGTCCTGCAAAAGGAGGTGGTCGGGGAAGTCCCTGCTGCAGGCAATACTGGTTCCTTGGAAAAACAAAGGCAAGAGTCATACACCCATCAAAAGCAAAGTGTTTCTCATTATACTGCAGGATTCAGCACTGACAGGAGCTGAAGAGGACTTCGTGAAGGAGCATCTTCTCCACCTTTAATGACCGAGATTAAGAAGCTCCGTGTAGATTAACTACGCAATATCCCTTTGACTTGTTAAATGTAACAGTGTGAATTTAAACACTGAAAACAATCCTGTCCAAAAGACACAACTGTCTTGCAACTGCCCCCAGCATCCCCCCGCGTGCAATGGGCAAGTTCTTCAACACCCACTGCCAAAGCAGCATGGATGGGTTTGCCTGCACAGCTGGCTTGCAAGAGGCACATTGGCCATCGTTGGCCTTATTTTCTGTGCTTCATAAAAGATGCTGGGAAGTGCTCTGAAACAAAGGTAGCCTGATGCAGAGGTGAGGTGGATGTGGATGAGCACCGGGGAGCTGGCTGCTGCATCTTGAATGCACTTTGCTGTTGAAGAACAGCCAATTTCTTGCAACTCCTCTTGGGAAGCCAGGCTAAAGAGCAGGTGACGACGATATGACATGTGGCTTCTGGGAGAAAAAAACCCAACAAAACCACCCAAAAAAACCCTGTGGGGGATAAGACATGAGCCCTTACTTGACTCATTGCCTTCTTGAAGGCAGTTGACCCTGGGCAGCAAGTTCAGCTGTTTATTACTGGCAGCTCCCCTCTCCATCAAGCTGTCCAAAGCAATGGCAGCCCCGTCAAGTGTCCATTTTGTAGCATCAGTCCCTTCCTTGTGTGGAAGAAAATGACTGGAAAGGATGTCTCCAAGCCAGGTATCTCAAGCTGGGACTGCACTTCTTGACCTCACAGCAGGAACAGTGTTAGCAAGAGTTGGGAATTTTGGCACCGAAGCCAGCCTCAAAGACAACCCTTGATCAGATCTCCTCATCCCATCACCCCAAATAAGCTGATGAAACCCAAGCAGCAAATAGAGCAGCAAGGCAGAGAGCTCAGCGCTCTCCATCCAAGTTGTAAATTCAAAAGGGAGCAAAATGCCCATTATTTTGGTCAGAAGCAGAACAAACTGGGAGGTCCCTCAACAAAACATCCCTTAATTCATGCTTAGAGCCGCAAGGATGGAACAGCCCGGCTCTACTGTGCTGCAGAGTGAGTAGAAAGAAAAAAGATTTTCACATTTTTGACACTATTTTCCCCCTCTACCTCACGAGCTTGCCAGAGCTCCAGTTATTAGGAGGCTGTTTGTACAAACCCAGAAGCAATATATTTTTAGCACTGGAGAATCGCATGGCACGATCATTAAGCATGCTTCTGCAGACAGCAACAAGAGCAGGGATTTTTCCTTCTCTAAATTGGCTGCAGCCACTATGGTTTTCAGCCCAAAGCAGACTTTCAGGAAATTCAGAAGGAGCGGGAGTCTTTTTCCATGACATATTTAATACCAAGCTGAAGTACACTCAGTTTTCATACTGTGCATCTGATGGGCATTTTTATAGATTTGTTTTCTAGGCTGGATCTGTTGCACACTTTTGCTACAGAGCGTAATACCATATATTATCACAACACTCCCTAGCAACGTGACTTTTAATTTAGTGCAGAGCTTTGCAACGTTGAGAGCATCTCACTGACTCAGAGCAAAGATGACACACTGGGAAATCTTATCAAAAGCCCCATAGGTGCCAAGGGAACCTATACTGTATGTATGACAGCATATGAGATCCTCAACATGACGTGGCTGGCACTGGCGTGGAGAACACCATGGGGAAGATGGATTTGCTTCACTGATTTCACAAGCCACGGTCCAGCCGGCATGGTCTTGTGGACTGATGACTGCATCGATGACAGTGGCGCCAATGGGTGTGAAACAAGAGTGAAAATCCCACAAATGTGGGAAAATCATGGGAAACAGTTCAGCATCAGAACTAAGAGCTCAGAGCCAGATGGGGCATCAGCAAGGATGAGGTACCATCTCCTCACTTCTCACCCGAAGACCAGAAGGAAGACAGACGCTTGGTAGACAAACCAACCAACCTCCTACGAAGCTGTCCTGAAGACAGAAGCCAGCCTGACACCCAACAAGGACTCACAGCGCAGGTTTCTCTTTACTTGCTGCAGCACACAAGCTCCTAGGCATCAGGGGCATCACGCTCCCAAGAGTCATATGGGGAGGATGGTCTTTTGAAACTGCAGGAAAATAGTGCCTGGGTCCCACCTGGCAACACAGAGCATGCAGAACTGCAAAAGCACCATCAATGGTGTGGACAAAATCAGGTGAGGTGTTTCTCCACCGCTACCCGCTGGTGCAGGAGAGCAGCAGAAAGCAGGAGCACCATCCATACAGGGTGGGTGGAAGAAAGCTATTGCAGCAGAAACGACACCAAAATGCTGTCCCGTTTGGACAGTGGAGCGGAGCAGAGGGGAATCCATCAGCCCTTGTGCATGCATCGAGGAGACAGAAATATCACAGCAGCCGTGCCAGGTCTGATGGACAAAGATATCTCTATGAGATCCTGGGTCAAGTGGCTTTTGTCGGCTGCTGTGCAAAATTAGCTGAGCTTAGCTGGCCTGCAGAGGCAGCCTGGCCCACAGCAACGGGATGGGTCAACAAGGATTAAAAGTATAATTAAACAGGGGGCTGCAGATTGCTTCCAGAAATCCCATCACTTCTTGGAGCTCATGAGCTCAGCAACGGCAAAACACTGCTGGTTTTGCTGCTTCTGGGACATGGGGGCACGGGTGGGAAATGCCTGCTTTCACTTATGTTGGGGTTATATTGCTCATATGCTGCTGCACGCCCTCAAATCCAGATTTTCAGTGGAATTTCCTAGGACGCAGGAAGCCAAAGAAATAAAACATGTGATTTCTGTATCTCTTCTTTGAGCCTAATCCATAAAAACGTCCAAATCTTCCTGGCTTTCAGCAAGGAGGCTACAGGCACAACCACAGGCACAGAGGAAATACTCCCCTGACTTCTTAAATTCAATTGCAAAAAGCCTTTTAGCGAAAGCTCAATTGAAATGCAGAGAAGTTTCTTCAAAGGCTAAAAAAAAAAATAAAAAATTATCTGCGTGTCATAACTGTGTTGCCTAACATGGATAAAGGATTTAGAAGGGGGAAAAAAATACTAAAACTAAGTTATGAAGGGTATGTAAGGTATTGATATACAGCACATGGTTTAAACTGTTAATCATTGAACAGATTCCAGTATAAAAATAAAGAGACTGAAGCTGCACATAATGGAGGAGTTGCTCTATTTATAAATTTCCCTGTGCAAAGGGCAGGCGAGGGCTGGGACTAGCAGGCAGCGGAGGCAGAGGGCCACTGCTATGGAGCCTATATTTTGAGGGAAAATAAACAGATTTTTTTAAAATCTTTTTTTTTTAAGCATTGTCAACAAAATCAAACCAAGCTGTCCAAGAGCCTGGGTGCCCCAGCCATGTGAGCACCATTTACAGCTCCTGCATGTGACAGCTCTCCCAATTTAGCCAGTAACTGACTCCCTCTGACCTGTAATAACACCGCTCCCAAATTAGAGCCCTCAATTTGACTTGGCTTCGGTCCTTCCCTCCCAGCGACATAAAGCATCCTTTTTCCCCCCACTCCCTGAACATTCATAATCCTATCCTTTCGCACTGCCAACTCAAACCCGCATTTAGCCTTTTCCTATTTTTCTGGGGGGGTTGTGGAGGGACAGCGGTTGCAGGCAGCGAGGGGTAGGGAAAAAGCCCGGTGGAAAAACACCAAGAGACAAAAACAACAACAAAATCAGACAAAAATTCCAAGTTGGTGACATTCAGCTGGAAAAGCTCAATGACTCACATGCAAATAAAATCTGCCTAAATTCACTGCCGCATGACGCAGGCCACTGGCTTCAACATAAAAAGGCCAGGATGAAATCATCCACAATTAAATCGGAGCTTGGAAGGCTGCAAAAGCAGCCGCATCAGCGCAGTTCCCTCGGCTTAATAGGAAACACAAAGGAAGGAAGTTCAGCTGAGTGAGAACATCCCCCTTTTCCCCTCCTTTCCACCGACACCTCACGCCATCAGTCATCCCCAACCGTCGGCGCGGCTCCTCCGGCATCACACGTCGGCGCTCAGCTCCGGCAAGCTGCTCGCTAGCAGGCGGCTGCCAGCTTTTAATGGGCTTTCCTGGAATACTAGCTCAAAAGTAAAATAAAAATAAATGTGGCTATGTAAGAAGGCAAAGCCCCACCAGCCAGCGACTTCTTCCAGAGATTTCTGCCCTGTCCTTTGCAGAACGGTATGATATATTGTACAATTAACATTTACAAACCCTGGACCAAATCCAGTCCCTCCCCAAATCTCCCATATACGTGCGGAGGTGGAGAGGGATATCTCAGTTCTTAGGTTTTCTCTCGCATTGCAACAGTGCTTTTAAGCCTTATGAGTTTTCAAATACTTTCTGAAGCCACACTATAGAAATGCACTTGCAGAGACCCGTGGTGCAGGGTTGAGGCAGGGAATGGGGTGCAAGGGGTTCCCCTTATGCCAGCATGTGCACCAACCTCTACCTCCTCACCCCTCCAACGCAACCGCTTGTGGGGTTGTGCCATGAACCAGGTCATCGGCCTCCTCCAGGCTAAAAATAACACTGGGACAGGGGGAATAAACTAAAACGGGTCATTTTAACCTAGATTGGGCTGCTGATGGGATTCACAGCACGGCTCTACAAAAGGTTTTTGGTGCTCCAGCTAAGAAGGGAAAACAATCCTTTAAACAAGCTTTGGCCCCTCTGCACCCCAAAAACGCTGCTCCGGGGAACAGCTGGCGAGCATCCGTCCGGAATGCAGGAGGACAGTGCCCCAAGCAGCCAGAGCAGCCGCAACCAGTGGCTCATTGCACTTAATTTCAGCTAGGATAACCCAAGGAGTCCACAGAAATTAGGTGACCGGTTGCACCTTTATTGAGAAACCAGGTGCTTGAACCTTTACAGGCTTTCCACTCGCCAGGGCTGGTGTGCCTATCCCTGGGATTAACCGCGGTGCTGTGCTGCCAAACGGTCCCTGCCCGAGCCGAAGGCACTCGCTCACTCTGGCTTGCAGTGGTTGCAGAAGCAGGGTGTTCACAGGTCCATAAAAGGTAACTGGGAGACATGAGTCTCCCGCCAGCGAGCCTACATTTGCTCTGGAGGAATCCACACCTCCCCGGAAAAAAAAAAAAATTAATATATAGAGGTCTGCAAGCGGAGAAAGGTTGAAACCGCCTGTAGGAGGACATCCGACAGAGCCCGGGCCATCTGGTCACCCACCCTGCACAGTGACGCTGCCCTCCCTTCAACACCAGACGCTAATTCCTTTCATCCTGCCTGGCCCTCCGCTGGTGTAATTTTAGGTCTGTGAATAGGACCATCTGCCTTTGAGATGCTTGTTTATTTTTGGCTAAGCCCTCCCTTTCACCACTCCCTTCTTAAAGGAAATCCAAATCGGGCACTGTTGGAAATGGTGTTTCTTGTCTGGTCCTCTAATCACTGAGCATTAATGAGCTATCTAGAGCATGCTCTGTAACGCCATCACTCATAAAATTCAGGGGTGTCATTATCTTCAAAGCGTTTTGCAAACACTTTCTTGTTCCTCCCCCCGTTACCACCGCAAAGTAGTAATTATTCACTTCTCTCTGAATATGGTGGGCTTGGTCCGGCATCCTGGAGCTCGGCTAAGATGTGCTCAGCAAAATTTAACACGGTCAAAGTAAAGATAAAACAAACTGGTTCCTATCTTTGGATGCTAAGGACTGCTACTGTTGCTTCCTGTCCCACAGCAGACATGGAAATGTTAAAAATAAAAATAAATGCTGGAACCGCACTGGCCAATAATGTAATTTCCACATATTAAGAGGAAACGCAGTGTCTGGAGAAAAAGGTGTTTTAAGGAAGTTTTGCTTTTATACACACCTAAGTGCTATGAATGAAAGTCACCGTCACGATCTGCTGCTGCTCTTAGCAAAATGCTGCATAAAAATGCTGCAAAACCCCCTTATGCCCAAGCTGCCTCCAGTCCTGCTGGGCACTGCTGAGCCCCTGCAGAATGAGGAGCCCTAGAGCTGGAAGAAGATGGTTGTGCCCAATGTCACGTCCATGGCTGCTGGCACTGGTGCTTCAAAACTCGGCATCTTGAACCTGAAGCAGTTGAATGCACCCCTCAACAACACTTCTCCCTGGAGCAGACAGGAGCCGGGAGGGGAGAACCTCCTTGGTGGCCCCAGGTTGGCTTCTTCAGGTGGGTCTGAACATGAAACAACGTGTTCCTGGTTGGGGTGGCTGTACGGACTGCCCCCCCCCAGCTGCAGCTGCACACGGACAAGCCCCGAGATCACAGCAAGGCCACGGGGGACCCCCACCGTGCGAGAGGCTGAGCCCACCTCTTGGGATGAATGTTGGATCCTCCTCCATGTCCTAGCCAAAGGCGTCCAGGACCCGTCAAGAGGACTGCAGGCAGCGCGGGCTAACGGGCTGAATCTGTGCATCTGCCAGCCACAAAATTATTATTTTCTCTTCTTTGTTAAGACATTCACAAGTGTCTGGGGTGGGTGGGAAGAGAGCTCCTGCCCCCGAGGTAACCCCTTCCATGACAAATTGGCTTCTTGCACAAATCCAGGTTGTGCAAAGCTTCTGCAGATCTCCCAAGACTTTTTTTTTTAAAAGATGAGAAAGGTTGTGGTTCGGTCAGAGGTTTGGCCCAATTCTCAGCTCTCTTATGAACCTCAGGAGCTACAGAGGCATGGAGTCTGTTGCTGGAAATCAGTGTTAGACAACAGAGAACATCTGTTCAGGGGAGCCCCTCTTGCTGCATGCACTCCACACACTGAAAGAGCAAGAGCCTGTTATGCTGCCAAGCTCCTCACAGGGAAAACATACCCAGTAGTTAAAAAAGAAAAATTCTGTGCGATGCTTGAGGTGTAAAAATCAAGCCCTGGCTTTGGCTGGCCGCAACTCTATGCCCTGCGGGAGCCTGGGGAAACACCTGGCTGCTCATCACTTCAAACTCTCTGCAGCAAATAAAAGAAAAAACAATTTAATTGATCTGATCGGATCTCAGATTTGACAAGATTTCCTCCCTGAGTAAAAATTGACATGTTTTGCTTTGGCTTTAAATTATGATGAACAGAAAACTACGATACCTTGGGTGCAAAGTAAGGATGAGCAGACACCCCCCCCACCCTGCATGCTCTGGGTGCAGAAGCCCCAGGAGGAGTTAGGCAATGCAGACGTCCATCCCTTCCCCTTTCTGCTCTTCACATCACCCAGTGCAAAGCACTTGACCAAAGCCAGTGATGAGTCACCGTAAGGACAAGACTTTCTAATTTCACCCACTTCGATCCTGCCCTGAAGTGCCAACGTCAAAGAGGAGGGAGGGGAGAGATGAGCGCTGAGCCAGGGAGGACAGGAAAAATGTGTGCATCTATAACAGAGACATTCAAAGCAAAGTGAAACTCCTCTTTTTTTACAAATCAAAATAAAAAAGTGGACTGGAAGAGCTGACTCTCACCAGTTAACAGCTTGTACCAGAGCAGCGGTACCAGCGCTCAGCTGACTCCCTGTATCTTTGCCAGCTGTAACAAGCACTCACAAGGCAGAAACACCGGCTTAAAATGCACCTTTCACTAGGGGAATTCATTGCGTTTCAGTGCTGCCCGCGGCTGGCACATAAAGGCAGCTGGCTTGTCTCTCCTTTATAACCAGCTTCACATTTTGCTTCTTGTATACCCACAAATTGCTGCAAGACCTCAAAACAAAAAGCAACATTGTTCCTGGAGAATAAAACTGCTGTTCTCCCAATTTTCATTTATATTTCACAAAAACATCCCAGGAGCTGCAAGGCTTTGTTTGGGCGGGGGGGGTTAAAACGATCTGGCAGCTCCACAGTCACAGCTATTTCACCAGGAAGGTTTCCATGATACTCTTTCCACTGTGAACACAACATGACATAGGTCAACATGGACATTTAACTTAAAAGAACACCAGTCCTTGCAATTACACGTTCCTGCTGCTCAGCTGGTTGCTTTGGCCATGCATGGTGCTGAAGGCACTGGTTCCTCTCCCATAACTGCTGCTGCCCATGAAAGTCCCCAAAATTACATTGAGGAGCCCAAAAAACTCGTACGGCCCCATTTTGCCACTTCTTATATACTAATGGGCATTGGGGATGTTTGGCAGCAGCTGAGGCAGCTCCAACAGCTAATGGTGGTCCAAGCGTTGGTGTTGTCAACATTGGCCACCAGCATTAGGGCAGACACCAAAGGAGAGAAAGTAAACACCCAGGGAAATATCGCAAGGCTCCAGTGGGACAACATTTTCTGTTCGATTGTAAAATCTCCATTTAACACTACACCTTTGAACCGTAAGACTGATAGAGAAAAACAACTGCTCTCCCAGCTCTGAGCAATGATGACTTCAACACTTCTTAGTGCCCAAAACCTGAAAGGCTTTTAGCAATTAATGCAAGTTTTCAGTCAAACCAAAATCCTTCCTCCTCCTCTCCCTGCCTGGCTAAAACGTCCATTCTCAACTACCAAAAAATAACAAGAAGGATTTGAGATTTCATTTTCTTGGCCAAGTTCTGTAATATCTGGGAAGAAATTTCCAACAAAATGGAAAACAAGTATTTTTGTGGAGGGAGAGGAACAGGTTTTCCTGCAGAGGAAAATCCCCTTCCATGCATCTTCCTGTTTTCCTCCGAAGAGCAGCAACGTGTTGCAATAACCCGCATGGAAAGATTCAACCTACACTACTCAGAAGTGATGAACACGAGAAGTGACAGGATCTCTGGAAGCCACTGACCCCTCTCTTACCCTCCAGGCTATTGATTACAGCCGATCAGCAACCACACTCTTCAAGCAGCTCCAAGATGATCTACAGTGACACCATGGTAAATGCACAGAAATCTAGTAAATTAGGAAAGCTACGCAATGCTCTCTGGGATTTTGCAGTGGGTAAATCCTGCCTCACCACTCCTGGCAGTCACTCTAAGTTGTCCCTGAGATGCCTCAAACCCTAATCGCATCCCTGCAAACAGCGTGCAGAAAAGAGTGGAGAGAAAAGCATACTGCTGGATCCTCAGAAATGGTGCTAGAAGCTTTTCTTGGCTAGAAGCAAAGTTGGAATAACACAGTAGGACGATGAGCAACCAAAAATACAGATGCAGTTGGTGGGAGTAGTACCTTATATGCCGCAGGGTACCATGAGGAAGGTCAAGGTGCCACAACCTGGTTCAAAGCTGTACCAAGGGAGGTTTAGACTGGACATTAGGAAGCATTTCTTTACTGAGAGGGTGGTGAAACACTGGAATGGGCTTCCTAGGGAGGTGGTCAATGTCCCAAGCCTGTCAGTATTTAAGAGGCATTTGGACAATGCCCTTAACATGCTTTAACTTTTTGTCAGCCCTGAAGTGGTCAGGTACTTGGACTCTTCCTCTTCTCTTCTCTTCTCTTCTCTTCTCTTCTCTTCTCTTCTCTTCTCTTCTCTTCTCTTCTCTTCTCTTCTCTTCTCTTCTCTTCTCTTCTCCTCTCTTCTCTTCTCCTCTCTTCTCCTCTCTTCTCCTCTCTTCTCCTCTCTCTTCTCTTTTCTGCTCTTTCTCGTCTTTCTGTATGCAATCCCATGCAGCTGTGCTCTGCTGCAGGCAAATCTACCCTGCAGAAAGACCTGATTGCCAAATACCTCTAGCAATTCGGACTCTGGCTGGAGAGATGTACCCACCCAGCATGGAAAAGCCAGAGAACAGCTTTGCTGTGTTGCAATATGGAGATAGCATCATCCTGCTCAGTGCTGTTTCTGCAGCCTCCATCTCAGGGGGAGATCTGGTCTACATCCTGGTTCCCCACAGGNGTCAATGTCCCAAGCCTGTCAGTATTTAAGAGGCATTTGGACAATGCCCTTAACATGCTTTAACTTTTTGTCAGCCCTGAAGTGGTCAGGTACTTGGACTCTTCCTCTTCTCTTCTCTTCTCTTCTCTTCTCTTCTCTTCTCTTCTCTTCTCTTCTCTTCTCTTCTCTTCTCTTCTCTTCTCTTCTCTTCTCTTCTCCTCTCTTCTCCTCTCTCTTCTCTTTTCTGCTCTTTCTCGTCTTTCTGTATGCAATCCCATGCAGCTGTGCTCTGCTGCAGGCAAATCTACCCTGCAGAAAGACCTGATTGCCAAATACCTCTAGCAATTCGGACTCTGGCTGGAGAGATGTACCCACCCAGCATGGAAAAGCCAGAGAAAGGCTTTGCTGTGTTGCAATATGGAGATAGCATCATCCTGCTCAGTGCTGTTTCTGCAGCCTCCATCTCAGGGGGAGATCTGGTCTACATCCTGGTTCCCCACAGGGAGGGCGAAGCTCTGGCGCTCCCCAGCTCAAAGGGATTCCTACAACTACTCAGGTCGTCCAGGTCTCCAACTCTCCTTGTGTGGGGTGAAGGGAAACTTCAGGATGGGGTTTATAGAACTCTGAGTTACCATGTGTCTCCTCTGCCCTTCCACAGTGTCTCCTCCTGGTATTAGGACGAGACAGCATTGCCTAGCTAACATAAAGCCAGTACAGTATTTCACGTAGAAGGCTGTTTTTGCAGTCAGTAGCCTTTCATTAAAGCCTGTGGAGAACTCTCTTCCACCAGCTACCCCAGGTTTACTCCTTGAGCAGAAATGTCTTAAGTAGAGAGGAATCGAAGGCTGCAGCTTTCCCGTATGCTGGCAACCCCATAAAGAAAAGCTCTCACACAAGTAATGCTTGCAAAGCCTCTGCTCCTCTTCTGGGCTTTACAAACAGCAACACAGCAAGAGACTTGTTAAAGGCAGAAAATTGGACACCAGGAACAAATTCCCTGACCTGCCACTTCCCATGGTCCCTTTGCTGCTGTGGAATATGCACATACGGTCACCGGACAACAAATTGCAATTCTCAACATGAAGCACCATGACAAGAAAAGCTGCAAAACAAACAGTGAGAAGTTTTATATGGAAACGCAGCAGGAGGGAATGTTATTCCCAGAGATGCTTCTCCATCAAATGCTGACAATTGGTTCAGAGCATGAAACTGCACCAGCTTCAGCAGGACCAGCCCACAGCAGCACAGGGAGGAGGTGGGGAAGGTGGTGAGAAGCCCTGTTTTCCCAGTCCCACCAAATACCACTGGGGAAAAACCAGTAAACAGTTTTGGGGGAGAGATGATAGATGCAATAAATTTCTGGCTTGATAAAGCAACCAACATGAGGCCATGCTCAGGTTTCAGACCTTATAACAGCCACCACTGTTTGCAGAAGAAAGTTATTTCAGGGTGAAACCTGATCGGCTCTTGGGGCAGCCGGCGCAAAGGGTGGGAGAAATGCCTCACTGCTCCTCCTGGGACGCAGCTGCCACGGACCTGCCTGAACCGCAGTGCCAGCACTACCTGTTGCCCCTCTCCTGCAGCCTCCGTGTCACACGGTGCCTGCCCATGTCACCGACGCCAACCCAGATGGGATCAGGCTGCTGAACGCAAGACAGAATATAAAGGAACGGAACGGAATGGAATGATTTATTTTCTCCTGGGATCCCAGAGGACTTTCACCCACCCTCTGCATAACTTCCTAACGTCTGTCCCTTCTGCTGTGCCGAGAGCCTGGCACAAGGAGCAAGGACTCCTGCTCGCAGGAGTTGACGCGGATGGACTGATCTCGCTGCTTCGTTAGTGTTCGGTGAACTGCCTGCAAAAGCTGCGGAGCTGCAAGGTTGGAGCTTGCCAGCATCTCCTTCATCTTCAGCCCAGCCTTTCCTCTCTCTTAAGTACTTTGACAGGAGTTTAAAGCTTCCTACGCCTTTGAGTGGTGGCACAGGATATGTGGCAGGACACGATGTCAATGGAAGATGAGTGGCAAAGTCAGAGCTCTTCAAGCCCTGCTGTGCTCCTTGACATCGAGGTTGCCATTTCCCACTGCTCCGTATCACGATGATTTTCCACTATACCAAATGAGTGCAGAATTGGGTTAAAAAACCACTCCCCCATCCTCAACCATCCCATTCCCCAGTGCAAGTAACAGCCCTACAAGGTGGTGGAGAATCATCTCCCTGTGACTCAGATCTGCCTCTGGGTGGATGACGTCCAGGAGGACCTGTGCATCGCTGGTCGTGGCGTCACTCACCGCTGGTGTTTCACAGGGTTCTGCATTGGTAACGGGATTGGGAACCAGCCCCCCTGCTAGGTTAACGTGGCTGCCCATTAGCCAAAACTGCTCCTGCAGCAACTCACCCCTTCCAGCCGGGGACCTAAAACCACCCGCCCCACCATGCCAGAAGAGAGGAACTGCCAATGTGGCAAGGGTATGTGGGAGGTTTGGGCTTTGAGAGAGGAAAATGACATTCATATGCTGGGGGAAAAAGAAAAGCAACCCAACCTCTGAGAAAACCTCTACCATTTTCTTTTGTTTGAGGCGTTTCCTGGGTAAACCCATGAAATCAGAGGTACTCAACAGCCCCATCAGCTGCTGTGTCCTGTGCAAAGCTTGCATTAAATGAGCTTTTTTCCCCCCACTCTTGCAAGGAAAAGTCGCTTTCTCCAGCCTGGCTAAACAGCTTCACCACACTGAAATGCAACCACTTCCAGCTCTCCCAGCATCAGGGATTACTGGGTTACAGATATGTGGCCTTACCATACGAAACCAGTTTCCTGGATACTTGCACCACGGCCTCTAAATTCTGTTGTGGTCTGGACTGCATGGGCTGCTGGTTTTAATATTTTCAGATGCTGAAAACAAGACAAGCTCACTGCAACTCCCAGTGATTTTATTTAACCCTTTTTTTTTGAAGGTGCATTTTCCATGATGCTGCAGAAGAGATACAAGCCGCGGTGTGGGAAGACACAAAGATGGCTCTGGGGCACAGCTGGGTCCTTTCATTGTCTGACCTCTCAGCACACTATTTCTAATGGACTGATGGGGTTGCCTGAAAATACAGTTGCTTCTAATCTCTATTCATGTAAAGACCAAGAGAAGTTACTTTTCATTATGTAAATACATCTAATATGAATATAATTTATGGCTTGGTGTTATTCAGTAAGATTAATGAAGCATCTTTGCTTCTAAAAATAAAATACCTTTCCAAATACTTCCTATACACATATTGCTTGTTCAGAGTTTCTGCATTCTTCATCTGTAACATGAGGGCAGTCTTGCATCTTGCAGTGGCTTTCCCTTAGCGGCAGCCTCCACAGTGGGCTGCTCCAGGCTGGGACGAGGAGACCTGGACCCACCTTCTTCCTCCTGAACAGGATAGTTTAAGTCCTCTGGGATTCTCCAGATGAACGAGGCTGGGATGCCTCTACACCATTTCTCCCCAGAAGTTTCCTAGCCTTTCACAGCAGGAGGTTATCTTCCAGCCTCCTTCTGAAGGACTTTTCTGTGCAAAACCATGAGGGAGGTCAAGCTGATGCTGGTGATGACAAACATGTCTGACAGATGCAATTCAGCTTTGCAACCTGGCCGTCCACTGGGTTGCAACACCGCAGGTTGGCTCCTGGTCCTTTTCTGACCATGGATTGATGTGACTCAGAAAGCCCTGAATGATTTGTACCTTCCAGTGCAAAACACCTCTCCACCTCACATAGTGAAGACCCACAATAGCTCTCGAGATCCAAGTGCCGTGGGTGCCAGGCTGTCCTCGGGAGCTCTTGGTCCTTGCGGCACCTTCTTTGCTACAGTCTGACAATGGGGACTCTCTGGGTATCTTGCCGGGCAAGCTTCCCCAAACTTCTATGAGAAGCCAAGGCTGCTGGCATAAGAAGTAGCATCTGATCAGCCAATGCATGACTTTGAGTAAGGACATGTTTGTAATTTCTTCCTGGCCTATTTCACAAGCTTTGTGGCTACTGTTATGCCCCAGGCGCCTTCACAGCACATGGGGTGAGGCCTTAAAGAAAAAAAAAAAGATCTCTGGCAACGTGATAGCAGCCATCTACAGAGATGAAAGCTGTGGGCACCAACTCCCTTGAAACTTCAACACCAACAGGCAAGAAGACCTCACCCAAGAGCCAACAACAGGAAAGTCAACCTTGCTGCAGGCTTGAAGCAGAGCCCCAGTGCTGTACACCCCTGAAAAATGTTGCTCCTCTGATAGTGCTGTGCCCCATGAGACAACGTGGGGAGACAGAACCCATCTGATAGACTACTATTTTAGGAACGTCCAAGCCAAGCCCACCAGGAAGTCAGTGTTACCCTTCCAGTGCAGAACACATGGTCCCCAACCTTGGTCACAGCCCTGCAGAGCACTGGAGATGTGGACGTGGGCAACGCCATCTTGCATTGCCCAAAACCAGACTCCGGTGTAACGCTGGCCACACACATCACACCAAGAGAAACCTGCCACCAACCTCGCTCCATCTCAGGGAATCACTTCTCCTGCGCATTCAGAGCTGAAGAAAACCCTCGGTGCCGGCAGAGGAACAGGCAGGGAAGAAGGCAGCAAACACCTCCATCACTGTATGGATTGACATAAATCCTCAGGAACCAGCACTCAGAAACTTGCTTTTGATCTCAGGTTATGCCTGTAACATCTCTTTGATGAAACCTGTCTTTCATAAACAAAATCTAGCCCAGAGGACGAAGAGGGTAATCAAGTATCTCAGCTTGCTATTGAACTTGCCAAAATAAACAGCACGTTCATGGTATCAACCCAAACTTTGCTCATCCTCCCTAGCTATCACCACCTCAGCCATTTGAATGCTGGTGTCCTCCCGCAACATGTGTCATGCCATCTTTGTCATCCTCACTGCATTACTGCAGCATATCAAAACCTTTGCTTCAGCCAAGCCCCCCCCCTTGCTAAGCGTGTTATCACACAGGATAGAAAGATAATTCCAGCCCCAAAGATGTACACTTCATGGAAGAGCTCTTCACGACTCTGAGGAGCAGCACTGGAAAACATCATCTCTATTGACCAGCACCTACAGTAGCGAAATTCACAGCTCCCACAGAATTATTTCCAGTTAAGACAGAGAAGTCAGACTCCCTCAGTCTGCCACCCACAGCCTCAGGTGTCCCACAGAAAGCACGACTCCCAGAGACTTGCCCTCATCTTGTAATGAAAGGCTAGCTTCCAGAAAAAAAGAGGACTCAGTGCAATGTGGTGGAAGGAGCATTAGTTTACGCATTAGAGAAAATTTGTTTGCAGTAAGGGCACCAAAGCACTGGACCAAAAAGCTAGGACAATCTTCTTCATAGGAAGAGTTTAAGAGCAGAGAAGACAAGTGTGTCCAAAATGGCCCAACACTACTAGTGCAGAAAAATAGGTAAGTCATCTCGATGCTCTTTCCAGTAGTCTGTATAGGAGTTACCTTCAGTAACTTTATATATAGTCTAAAGATAAAAACATTCATTCAGAAAATTGAAAGTTAACCAGTTCAAGGGGCGGCTGCTCTGCTTGTTCTTCTTGAGGATCCTGCACACCATCCACTGATGCTCCCCCTACAAAGCAGGGGAGGACTCTACATCTTCCCATGCATCTTCTGCAAAGGTGAGGTTAAACTCCACTCCACACAGAGGTGCAGAGATCTTCCTCGGCTGAGCCAGACTGTTGGCTCCGTATCATTCAACAGAAACAGGGTAATTTACACCTGCTGAGACAGTTTCTCACCTCTGGCAGTTGAAACCATGTAAGCGGTCGGATGCTTACAATCAACAAGTTTCTCCACCTCCTCTGCAGTTCAGCAAAATTGTTTTAAAGATGCTTTGTCTAGAATGACAGCTAAGTTTACTCAAAAATAAATATGTAGGACAAAAAGTGCTTTTCCTGAGCTTCCTGAGGCACGCGGGTTTGATTAGAAGGCATAGGGCTGGTGGGGAGGGGAGTCTTGCTAAACGGCTACAGTAGGTGATACGACTGAACATCTGAAAGGCTGGAAAAATAGCTTTAGAAAGCATTAGCTCCCACACTTTCATGTAATCAGATACAATGCTAGCCAACAAAATCCTGGTTTTAATAGCCAATCCAAGTTTTACTTGGCTGGCAGACAAAATTTGCTTTCTGTTTTTTAACTCCAGCATAAGTCACTCTTGAGAAACAGATTTCGCCTGCATCCTATTTTAAACAAGTCAATAAAAATGTGATTTAGAGGAGTTAGCATTAAAAGGTTGGGGTGAGGTTTTTACATTTCTTGTTCCTGAGCAAACGTTATACTCCCATCTATCTGTCTGGCATGTACAAAGCCTGTCTAGAGCAGCTCCTCTGGAGTATGTGTGATCCCCCAGTGATTTATGAATGATTTTCCATCACTCCGAGTGTATATATTCTGGTTTATAGCTATCTTATTGACATGCTTTTTGTATCACGCTGCCCTTTCCTTTATGATTTTCATGTCTGCACAGGTAAGACAGCAGCTTGCAGGTAAGACTCTACATGGAGAAAAACAGGTGTCCATCTGAGTGGATTTCATGTATTCAGCACGAAAGAAATCAGAGTTCCCATCATTAGCATCCTTCAAAAGAAAACACCTCTTTCCAGGGCACAAGGAGAAAAAGGATACCAACAACTTGACAATTTTATTTTTATCAGATAAACAGTTTTCAGGCAGGCAGCTATCTGCGAATAGCTAGAATAAATACGTAAGACCACCATGATTAAAGGATGTTAAACAAAATGGCTTGATAAGTGCAGTCTCAACTAGTATATATAAAATATATGTATGTATTTAGACAATTGGGCAGGTTTCCCAAGAAAAGATCATTCTAAACATCTGAAGACAGAGCATATTTGTATTGCAACGTATTCTTACAATATATCAGTACAGGATGCATTATTACAAATGGGATTTTTTTTGTCTTTACAGGTCAATTAAAAAACTCAACAGGTTGCTAGGAGCCCTTTAAGGCTTTATTTTTTATGTTTTTTTTAAACAGCCATCCATGATCAGCAAAGGGACCCCCAGGACGGGCAACCTGACAGGGAAGCCCACATCCCTGTGACCGGCTGGGCAGGAGGCACGGCAGCACATTAGATACAGCAAACACATGACCGCAGATCTAAAAATACCCTTGCGGTATCGCGGCAGGCCAAGAATAGACCTGGGGCGGGGGATGGATGAAGCCATTGCAACGGGATTTTCTTTGTTTTATCTTTTCTCACCTATCGAAGGCTGCAACTGCGAAAGACCAGCCCCGCAAGATGAATCTGCACGCTCGGTTCTGTGCAACATCCATCCCTAGGGAATGACTAGGTGATGCCAGCAAGCTTTGCTGCTTCCCCCAGCTGCACCGGTACCTGGGAAACCAGCAGCAGGACAGGCTTCTTGGGCATCACTGCCTTGGGCTCATTTTGACACCTTTTGCAGGAAAAACGAGCGTGATGGCTGTAGCTGGAAGGCTTCCTCCCCCACGGGGAGAGAAGCGCGCTTGCAAGAGCACAAGCAAACGTCTTCCCTGGCTGAAGGTATCAAAAGCCCTGTTGAAAACAAAGTGTTATTGATCAGCTTGTCACAGCATAGGGAGGAAAAAAAAGTACGACCTGTCTAGAACATGCACATCTGAACGCAGAGTGTGAAGAAAGGTCTGGCCAGGTGCTGCATAAAGGTAACTTCATAGGGAAGAAGTAAAGAGAGATCACAGTCACCACCAGGTAACCTAAGGCCCTGCCATGAGGTTATAACATCCTGTCTTCTCCCCAAAAAGTGTTTTCAGAACATGCATTTTGAGACAAGGCTAGAGCCTAGGCAAGAAACGCAGCAGGTCTGGGGAAAGACGCCTCCCATGCCAGCTAAAAAAACCAAACCCACCAAAAAAACACATTATGAGACTATTCACAGATTCATGAGCTGGTCGATGTGAGAGCCAGGAAGAGCTGTACTGCGGTCATGTACTCGAATTTTCTGAATTAAGAGAGTAAACAGAATTTTACAGCTGGGGAGCCCTGCACCCTTGCCCACAGCATCTACACCAGGTATCCTGTGGGAGCCTGACACCCCCGACCTGAATCCCAGGCAGAATCCACCCGAGTCCCTGGTAAGCTACTGCAAAGGTTAATCACACAACAACTTAAAAACCCAAATCTCATCTCCAGCCTGAATGTCTCCAGCATCTACTTCCAACCCTTCGTGTTTTTAAAACAGGCTACAAACTGCCGCTGAAACCGCCCGCATCGGTACTTATACATGGATGGATCAATTTTTCGTGTCCTCCTGGATAAACTAGATAGACTGAGCTTCCTTAATCATTCCCCTGAACGCAGGCTGCCACAAATACTTCTCCCAGGTGCACTATCGGCTGACATGGGACTAACACAGAGATTTATCCCCCAGGCAGTGTATCTTTTATTCATTGCTTTATCACTGGCCAAAGAGGCTCCAACCTCCCACATCATTGGTAACAACTGCATTCAACAACTTCTTCGAAGGAACTGCTGCTTAATATGCAAGCTGGACAAACCAACTTTCCGTTCAAGTTCATCAGCGTTTAATCAAGGGCAGGTCACTGCCGGTGTACAGCGTGGCTCTGACTCACCAGGTCTAAGGACAAGGGGAGGAATTACAATAAATGCACCCATCGTATTGATCACAAACCCAGCGGGTCCACCACCTCAATGCACATCTGACTCCAGATTAGTGTCTCCAGCAGCCGGTCCGTCTTCTAGCCTGCAGCCAACACACCTTCCCAAAGCCTGGTTTTGCTGCAAGGGAATTTATTACAAGACTTGGAGGGAAGAGCTCTCCCACCCTTCCCACCTTGAGGCATGCAACCCCAGTGCAACCCTGGCCCTTGTCATCCCAGGAGAGATGCAACCCGCAGCACCGTGGGGTCCATCAGCGTGGAGAGGTGAAAACCTCACTCCCACCTCTGCACCCCCACGGCAAATTCAATTATGCTCTTCTCTTTTGGCAGAGGGTTTCATGTCGCCCCTGGCCACCTCCGTGACCACCCCCAGACCCTCGTCCCAGTCTCCCCGCTTTCTCCTGCACTGTGGGTGATGGGAGCTGCACCCTTTCGCACCCAGCTCCAAGCTAGCAAAGAGCCTGGTCTGCAGCACAACCATGACACGGGGAACCAGCGAGGGATGGATGCAGCACAGCAGTGTAACAGTTAGGGGCAAGTCCTGCCGGCAGCATCACTGCCCCAGGAAATTAGGGGATTAGACCAGGCTGCACAAGGACTTGTGTTGTATCTGTGCAAATGGGTATGAAACAGGGCTNAGCTAATAGGCATGATTTAAGAGAAAAAATCACAGCGTTCGTAATGGGCTAAAAACGGCGCTGATGCGTTGCCGAGAAAGAATATAATTAAGAGGCTTTTTAAAGCAGCGCTTCCCCACCCCGGCCACAGAAATCACAGATCACACTACCAGTATTGCTTCCACCTCATGGAGCAGGAATGCGCTGGCGTGCCGCAAGCTGGCCGAAGAATGCGGAGTTTCCGTGGGCTGGGAGAAGATCCCGAACGGCAGCGGTTCCCGGCATTCCTTCGTGGGTACATCACTGCTATGCAGTTATAAAGCACGGCAAAGGAAATCAGGTTGGGGGGGTGGGGGGGGATATATCTGACATTTTAATTCTTTTGGCGTTTAATGAAGGGGTCTGGGAAAGCAGGTGTAGCCCGGTGGATAAGCGAATGAAATAAAAATTGAAAAACTGGATGGCTGATGGAGCATCTCTCATTCAAGGCTCTTCCCAAGGATGGCCCGGGAGAACCTACGACAAGTACTTATATAACGAACGCACCTTTCAACAGCGTTCATTCAAGAACGAGCTACTTGGAAGAAAACTCTGCACTAATTAGGTGCAGATGGGCCAATTCAAACAGGCAGGGGACACGGCTCGGGAACTGCTGAGCGAAGATCTCCGGCCCTGCGTTATGCAAGGGCTCACGCCAGCAAACCCTCTGCCTCCCTTCGGACCCCAAACACCAAACCCAAACCAGTGCCTGAAAGAGGAATGGGGACTTTCCTGGATTCTCCTGGGGCTGTACAATAGAATCATAGAATCACGGAACCATTTAGGTCGGACAAGACCTTTAAGATCATCGAGTCCAACCATAAACATGACCTGGCGTTAAGTCCTCTGCCCCTCAAAGTTTGCTGGAGTCAAAGGGCTGTGAGCTTGACTACAGGTCCCGTAGCTCCAGAGACTGGGCAAATAGCTCGGGTGAAGCCATCGCCCCGTGTCCAAGGACACCGTCAGGCTTGGTTAGCATCTCTGGGGACATCCCCACCCACTCCACTCTGCCAGAGAGGAGCTAAGTGGATGAGTCAGACCCAGAAAGCTCATTCCCTCAACTTCTGCTCCTTGCTATAATTATCCTTTGGGGTAATTAGATAAGCAGCCCTTCCTTTAATCTTAACATAGCTAAATTGCATGTGGTACCATCCACCTTGGGGGCTGTTACTGAGAGCTGGTGCACTCCATCCCCATAAGAACCTCCTTCCCCATCCCACGGTGCCACCCCTTTTCATCTTCGCCTGTCCCAAACACAAAGGCATTTGGGACCAAGCAAAAATGCACGTCGGCTGGAGGTGATGGGGGGAGAGGGGGTCAGAGGAAAAGGGCGAGTGGGAACAAAAGGAGAGGCAGGGAGAGCTGCTCCTCTTGAGAAGCTGCTGTCTGTACAGCAGTAGGATAAAGTCCAATTACCCCAGTTTGAGCTATTCCACCTCCCTCTAAATATCCTAGCAAGGAGCTGGCACATCAGGAGTGCCAAGCCCCAGCAGCTCCTCGCTGGAAAATTTTGGCTGGTGCCTCCCACTCCCTCTGCACAAACCCTCGCTCTCCCTCTCTCGCAGGCACGCACAGGGAAAGGGAGGGAGAGAAGAGAAAAAACCACAAGCAAATGTTCTGGTGCAGTATTTCCCCTCATCAGACTTTTGTACTTGAGACTCGAATCGTGTTTAGAGAATTAAAAAAAAAGCCCTTCCCCTGCGCCAGAGGCAGCTCCAGCAGGACACGCAGCTCTTGCTCGGGCAATACCCCGCTGGTGCAAACATAAACCCTTCCGCAAGAGCATAAATGAATTGGAAAATAATTAAACATTACTGGCAAATTTAATTTTTTTTTAATATGGAAAAAATAATCACGGTAGATGATATACACTGGGAAACCTCCAAGACTTTGACCTTTAAATTAGCAACTAGGACAGTCAGACAAGTATGCTGAGGATTGCATATACATGCAGAGGAGCTCCAGAGGTTTTTCCAAACCCTCCACAAACAAACCACACACCTCGTTTTAAAAAAAAGAAAGAAAATAAATCTGTTTTCTTCTCGATTTGCATGTTAGGGAGGCAGACGCTCAAGTCAGTGTTACTCAACCCCACACCACATTCCGGGAGATTTTATTTCACGTGGAGTCTCAGCTCAATAGGAGGAATGAGCCCTCTCCCCTAATTTTAAAAATAAAAAACCAAAAGGAAAATGAAGGGCTAGATTCCTAATTGCTCTCAGGACTCTCTACATTGCTCTGACAATGAAAAAGCAGGGGGAAAGTGTGCAGAAGAAATCCATTCATCTTCTGAGGGTCCTTCGCTCAGCCAAAATAAAATGATTTGCCTTAAAACTGAAAAAGTCCTTATACTGAAGGACACAAACAAATCCACTTCATTGCAGAACGATGCAGGGGACCTAAACCTTATCTCTGGAAAACTGGTACCGGAGTTAACAAACCTGATGTGAACGTTTCCATCCTGCCTCCCCTATGGTAGCTGTAGCTGCACAATGTTTCCAGCGCTTTGGAAAAATAGTTTCAGGTTCTGCTGCCTCTATCTTGGCACCTAAAGCAAGTTTCCATTAGTTAAAGGCTGAGGGATGATTTCACTTCAGAGCTGAAATGGGGAAACCAGCAAAATGAGTAAGATGCAGCTGAACATACGCTTGTGTCTTTTCTTAAGCCTGCACTGAAAAATGGTGTTTTATCAGCTTTTTGGGGGGACCACCTTACCCAACATGCACAGGGAGATGCCTTTAAAGAGGATTTCTGAGCTGCGTGCCAGCAAATGCACCTCCATCAGGGATCATCAGGGATGCTGTGGGACAGCTGGCACGGAGCGGACACCCCGGGATGGTGCCCAGGATGGGCAGGGGTACAGGGAGGAAGGGATCTGGCCCAGGAAAACACCCTGGATCCAACAGGGTCTCCCCAGGCACCAAAGGTGCAGCAACGCAGCAGACAGGGAAGCTGCTCCCCAACTCGCTGCCAACAAATGACGAGGTTATTCACGTCCAAACAAATAATTCTTCTATAAATAACATAGCTGCTCTGACTTCCTGAGCGAAACCCATCTTTTCTGGAGCTCCCAGAGGTGGAAGGAAACGGCGTCGACTCGAGGAGCTCATTGCAAGCGGCTCGACTCTGCGACACCCAGGCAAGGGGAAGAGACCTGCTCCACTGAATGCCGTCGCCGTCCCCCCTGGTGTGCACACACATGGCGGCTCATGCACGTATGACATGCACAAGCCGCCGTGCAGAGCAGCTCAGGTCCTGCAAAGACAGCACAAGGACAAGAAAACTTGGGGTTTCCTTCTTTCTTGACTTTTTCCTTCTTTTTAGGTGACAATGATGAGCTCCGCAGTTCAAGCCATTAAGTGACAGCTCCTCACCTACATTAAAGGCGCCCCTTTTAGACACCGCTTCTCTGACCGAGCATGACAAAGCCACCTTAGAGTCCATAGGCATCAAGATATATCCTCAGCGAGGAGCCAGAACATGCTGCCAGCTTCCCCAAGCAGTAGGGACCCAACAGGGACCCAGGCCAGGCGTGCGATGGAGGTGGGAAAGGTGCAGGTATTCCCCAAAAATGGTTCCCTCCCCCTGCACCCAGCACCGGCAAACTCTGCAGGCTTACAGGCTGCGGCCATTTAGCCTTTCTTCCTCCAACAAGGCCACCCTGGGGATGCCGCAAGAGAAGATGGCTTGGCCCGAGCACCATGGAGTGCTCCAGGGTCCACTTGTCTTTGGAGCATCTTGCTCACCTTGCTGCTGGGCTGCCTGAATGAGCCATGAGCCTTCCCTCTCACTCTCTCCACGGCTACAAAAATAGTAGCGGTTTGGTGCACCTGAACCCTGCCCCAAGGGAGCTGGTGAGGCCGTTCCCAAAACCACCCGCTCCCAAAACCGCCCGCTCCCTGAGTCAGACCCATCCGTCTAGACAGAGGACATTCCTCGCCCCACTGCCAGCTCGGCGGCTAGTCGGAACCGTGTCATCACTCGTCAAGGGCAAGATCTGCGGCGAAATCCCTCGGGGCAGCCAGAAGCAGCATCCCGATCTTCCCAGGAAAGTCAATGAAGCCCTGAGAAGAAGTTTTGGCACCTGCATCCCCCAGACTATGGAGGGTGCGACGGGGAAATGCTCAGGCGTCTCCTCCGGCCCCGGGAGGCATTTGCAGAGGGGCAGCGCCTGGCCAGACACCCTGGACACCGGGGTTAACCGAAAGCCCGTCTAGGTACCCAAGAGGACCCTTGCTAGATGGAAACCAAGTCCCCAAGAGCAAAGGATGGATCCTGTACCATCGCCCAGCCTTAAGGTGCTGCTGCAGCCGGAGGTGTCGGGAAAGCAAGCCATTGCTTCGCCAGACATCTGGTACTTTCAGAGAAAAACGCACAAGATCTACACTAAGGGGTCTGAACCATACCCTCTCCCCTCCAGCCAGGAGAAGAAAACCAGAACAGGTGATATTTCAAAGCAGAACAACAAAATTGTTTTTTTTTTTTTTCTTCTGCTTTCAAGGAAAACAGGGCACCTAAGACACACAAAGACATGAATGCTTCTTCCCCTTTGCAGCTATTCTGTAACTACAACTGCACGCAGGTTCCTGAACCTCTGAACATTTGAGTCCCACTGACTTGCAACAGGTTGCAGACATGAAGTTATTTAAAGCACTTTTAAAAAATTAATTGGCATTTGCCTTACGGAGGGGAAAAATAAAGGGAAGGGACAGAGATAGGACCCCCAGGGATCCAGACGATCCAATTTCGGGCACCTAATTAAAATTAAATTTCAATTAATTTCCAATTACTTTATTTGAAACTTATTTTGTATTTATACTTTTTTGTTAGCTGCCTAAAAATGAGTATGTCCCTTTGGTTGCTTTTCAATTAAATATCTTGACACTAAAATTAGTGCTTTTATTTGCTAACTCAGAGGTTATTCAAAATACCTACACATTTAATTCAAGGACTTAAGAGAACCTGACAGACATTCCCCACCTCCTTTTTTCACTACAGTAGGAATGATGAATCATTATATTTACTACACACTCATTCTTTGCAGCGATGTGTTCAACTTCGCTCAAGGGGAAACCAAAGAGCAGAATGACAAGGTAGCTTCGGCACTACAAAATATATTTGGAGAAAGCATGGGGATCGAAGCTTATTTTGCTTGTATTTTAGACTACCTGCTTTTTTATTGTTTCTAATTTTTTATTATTATTTTTTAAATTCTTTTCTGGTCAGTCTCAAGAGTTTAGAAGTAACAGACCTCACCTTAACTTGCGGGTTGAAGGGGAAAACATCCCTAGCCTTGTCTCAGCTCCTGATGACTTGACTTTGCTTTGAAGGAACCAGCCACTGAACAGAACTGGTCAATGCAACAGAAAGGAAGAAAATTTAGCACTTCAATAACCTCCTTACAGGTACTTTGCTATCAACTCCTCACTCCCAGCAGTTTGACTTTCTTTAACACCCTGGCAGCAAACAAGCAGCGCTTGAATATTTAGTATGAAGCACAGCAACTCATCATGGTGTATTTTTATCTTAATGCAGACTGTCATCATTTGGAGTTTAATTTTCAGTCTTTTCTTACAAAATATGCTTTAACCAAACATGGCTTTCTTAATTTTTATTTATCTGCCCTTTTCTATATTTACATCCTGCACTCTGCCTGAATTCCCCAGCATTATACAAAGGTTGGGAGCTGCTGCAGAGAAGCTGGATGGCTGATACTGTGATAAATACCTGTAGGCTCTCTGCCATCACTAATGAGTGAAAATATGTATAGAACTAGGGAAAAAAAAAAGCTTCCCAAAAGTTGAAGTTACAGTGCTTATCTCTGGAAGGATTCCCGCTCGTTTTTGGAAGCATGCATGCCAGGAAAAAACAAGAATCCAACAAAAGCTGTGGGTGTCTGAAGCCACCTCATCTTTGAAAGACTGAAGATCTGTTTTTAAACTGGCAAAAACATCCTTCTGCAGAAAGACAAATTGCAGACAGACACAATTTGATGTTGCTCAGGAGTAAACCTGTATGATGGATGCACCGCTGCTTGCAGGGAAATTAAAACAAAAGATGCGACAGCAGAGAGGGAGCAACTCGTGGTGTGCACCAGAAGCACCACAAAAAGCTCTGCACCAGATTCCTTGCACTTTGCAATGTGGAATAATTTAATATTTTTTCGGAAGGCATTACCGACACATCATGTATTTCTTCTTTGCCTCCTTTTCCCCCCCCAGAAAAAACCCTACAGAGCTCTGGTTTAAATCAGAGCTGCTTCTATTATTTACAGGGATTTCTTGGTCACTTCTTCAAGGTCTCTCCTCCCGTAGGATCTGATGTTCATCACTGCACTTACTGCTTGAACGTAGCCACTCTGGGGTCACGGTGACAGATGCAGTTGTAGAAAAAATTGAATATCCATTGAACAACTCGGTAAAGCAGCTCTTCTGTCCCAGTCCCTTATATATTCTTCTCAGGCTAAGCTCTACGCTCCTGCACCAGGTTGGAGCCCCGGGCGACGTGACTGGCTCCCGATGGAGCTGAGCCAGCTTCGCAGGGAGCAGCGGGAGCCATGGCTGTGCCAGATCATCAGCCACTTATGCAGGAGCATGCAGGAGTACTTGTGGCTGACGACAGAAAATAAAACGCCCACGCCAAGCCTGAGACGGGCACACTGCGAGCACCGACCTCAGCGAGCAGTGCCGCAGACGGGGAGCGGGTGTCACCGCCGTCGATGCTCGGACGTCGTCGATGCCACGCGACGGCGTCGTGCCCGGCAGCTCTTTTCGGACCGCAGACACACCAGGCTGAAGCGGAGCACCACGGCCCCAGGGATGAGCCAGGATCCCCGGCAAGCAGGGCACAGCCTTGCATCAGCCCCGAATGATGCTCAGGGGGCTGGGGAAAGGGAAAAGGCAAGCTGCCAGCTCCCAAACGCCCTGCGCTTGTTCCATGGGGTGACAGCCTGCTGTGAGGACAGTGATGCCTGCTCAGGGGGATCTGCGGTTCAATTTGGCCAGGGGACGGGGACCCTGCTGCAGCCCTTCATACTGCCTCCCCCGGACCCACCGCAATCCCCTCTGCAAAGCCACAGCAGGGATGAGTGCTATCAGCTCATGAGGTCTCATTTAAAAAAATAAAGGCGCAAAGATGCATCACTCTGAGGTTATTTGGTTTTTTATTTTTTTATCTTCTCTGGGCTCACAGTTGAGTGACGCCATCAGGTCTAAAATCACTTACATATAGTTTCAAATTGCATATATCTTCAGTACATGAAGCTGAGAGATTCCTGGCACCAGCGTATGCCACAAAGGACTGAAATTGTCCATGCAGTGCAGGCAGGATTATCCTGTTCCTACGCTACTTGCTCCCAAAGGCTTGGGCGTCTCATGACAGCCTGCAGCAGCCAAAGCTGAGCTCCTCGTCCCACTCTGTTAGGGGATCGCCAGCTCCCCCCATCAGCACAGAACCACAGTGACCGCTCTGATGTAAATGGGCACAAAAAGGAAGAAAAACCAGCAACCCCATCCAGCAAAAATGGGTTTAAAAACCAATGGAATAGTCAAGAAGTTATCACTACCTTCAAATCACTAATGCACAGCCTGAGAAATAATGTCAGCAAAACTGCAAAGCAAATGCAGTTTTTTGTTTTTAAACTGTGCAAGCGGTAGTTCTTAAAAATTCAGCTTTTCCCCAGTTTTGTTTTCATTTTGAAATCTGTCAGTTTGAATCGTTTCTCTGGTCCAGGAAAGTGCTTTATGATTCTCCATCCCCAAAAGCGACGGCTTTGCTCGTAACGCCTTTAGAAAGAAAGAAAAACCTTTATGTTCTCTTACTCTATCCTCAGAGGCTGGTTTGAATCCTGATGCTCCAGCATATTTCTGTCTTTTACCGTACTTCAAGGCTATTTTCTCCCTGCCAAAATATGCACGGAAAAGCAACACAAGCCCTGCAGCTTTGGGGGAAGGGCTAGCCCTGCAGCTCTTATTATCTTTGGATGGGAAGAGGGAGAGAGACAGAGACACTGTTAATGCCTTGGATATTTCTAGATTCTACTGTTGTCCTACCAAGGAAGTCTGAAACACAAGATGCCATTGGAAACATCACATGGGGCATTTGAAAAAACCACCGTAGCAGTCTAATTGGCTTTATTATCAGCACCTAGAGTCTCTCAGATGTAGGCTGCTTGTAAGATTATGCTGGTTATACAGCTCACGTGTTGCTCTTTACGAATTCAAACTAGCAACAAACCTTCGCCTGGAGGGTCACGTCTTCCTAAACACATTACTGGTGTCAAACATTTTATGGACTTGAATGTTTCCTTACGCTTGGGATGTAACATGATATGCAGCTGCACATCAAGCCAGGGGAAGAGCGAGCCAGGGCAAGACTCGAGGTCTGCCTCGCTCCCCTATAGTTCACAATTTGGTCCACAATTTTGTGACTGAGCAGATAAAAGTTTGGCGTTAACTAGTTCACAGCTGCATGACGCTTTGAAGATACAAAGCACTGAGCCTGTCCACATCGTTATTTTGTAGGATTAGCCCCATCTCCTCCCTGCAGCAGCCCTGACCAGCAAGCACAGAAGCAGCCAAGTACAGTCTGCATCATCCCCAGACTGTTATGGTCGTGATGATCCATCATCCCTAAATCTATGGTCCAACACCATGGATGCTCTTCTCTGAGGATACGTTTAAAATGGGGGTTTATATTAACTGCTGTGCTGAAAAGTCAGACAGAGAGTGAGTAAAGCTTCAAAGACTCATTTACTTCCCCCAGAAGAAGAAACAAAGTCCTTAAGTCTGTTTTCCATTAGAAAAGAAATAGCCCGAATGGCTTCCCATTGTTCTTCTGCTTATGGGGTCAGTTTCCCAAACTTACATCTCAGCCCAGTCAGTCTGGATGGAACCTAAGGAAGTCCCCAGAAACGCTAGGGTTTTGGAAAATGAGAGTTTATACTGGGAAAGCATCACTTTATAGGCCTTGCTACTGGGAGGACTGCCCACACATCTGCTAGTCCATCATCGCCAGGGCTGGCCACACGTCCTGTTGGGATGTCCCCAGCCCAAATCCCCTATCAGGCTGAGGACGCGGCACCGTGCAGGTTGCAGGCTAAGGGATTCAGCTAACCGTATGGGTATGGCAGGAGCTTGACGATGCACATGCAGGCTACCTTCAACCTCCCCAATTTCAGCACCGAGGGTCCTGGCAGCATGGATTACAGAGCAGGTAAATAACTCTGGCTCGGTGCTTCTCACAAACCTGGGGCGTCCCCAGCTGTTAGCCCCGTACACTACAACCAAAGGAAAGCTCTCAGGTTTTCATCCACAGCTCCATAAAACAACGGGCATCTGTTCACCGACTCCAACAGGACACAAATCCAGACTTTACAGAGTTTATCCAAAGCAATTCTTTCCAACTCAGGAAAACCAAGGCTCGCCTGGCTGAAGGACAGGCCATGCTATTGCTGTGTGTGTCAGTTGTCCTGCAAACCACCCTAAGCAGCAGGGGAGACTGCAGAAATGCCGATTATTTATTTTTTTTAGTTTTGAGTAAGGCAGCAACATCTTGGTGAGACAGTCTCACAGGAGGAGTCTGGCTCGGCTCTGGAGACCAAGCACGGGTCCAACAGGAACAGGACTTGCTGTGCCGGTGGTACGGGAAATCTCTCCTACCCCCCTTCACAGATGTTCCTCCAAACACTTCTGCTAATTGAATTGATGCCTCCCTCTTCAGATGAACATATGGCTGCGCTTGTACCAGCACTGCTTTTACTTTAATAGTTCCTACAAGGTGCTTTAAGGACAGGCTGGACTGGTAAACTATCATTAGAGAACTTTTTATGGAAAAAAAAAAAAAATAGTCTTTAGGGGCTTTTTTTCCCCCCTGCAGAGCCTCACCATCACTGCAGGGTCTGGGTGCGAGCCCTGCAGCCATGGTCCAGGTCCCTGGCTTAAGGACACAAGCCATCCCCTGCTTCCACAGGCATCCAGCTGGAAAAGGTCCAAAGAGCTCTAATTAACCAAACTGCTCATTTACCTTTCCAGAGCCGCTTTTCCCATGGGCTCCACTGGAGATGAGGGAGGGATGCTGTGCTCTGAGGAGGAGGCAGATGGATGTAGAGCTCTCAGCTCACACAGGTGCTAGTGTAAACCAGCCTCTCCACTGGCTTTATGGCCAGGGGGACAAACAGGAGAGTTGGGAAGAGGTGGTGGGGAACACACAAGCTCACCGAGATGAAAGCAGCTCCATAAACCCCCCACCACCACACTGGGAAGGGGTTTGCCAGGGGATGCGCCAGGACCCTGATGGATTATTCCTTCCTTCCTCAGGGGCACCCAGGTCTCGTTATATATAATCCCAGATCCTCTCAAAGTAAGGTTTTACCGTATGAAAAAGAAAAAGCCACTAGCAGGATTAAAGCAGAAAAAGGACCTTCTAGGTGAGAGGGGCCATGGGGAACAGGGAGCCTGGTAAGACTCTCCTCTGGAGGGGCACAACCTGGCTGCAGAGCCGCTAATGGTAGAAGGCGGCAGGAGCTGATGCCGATGCTAAAAAGCAGCCCCGTGCTGTTCCTCCTTCCAGCAGCGAGGTTTGCTTGGCCTTGTCCCGCAGCTGGCAGAGCTGAAAGCATGTGGGGTAAAAGTAGAAGGGGTGCAAAGGGGGCACAAATGCCTTCTTCTATAGCAACATGGTTGGCTCACAGGAAAAAAAAAAAAATTAAAAAAAAAAAATTAAAAAAAAAAAAATTTAAAAAAAAGCAAAGTGCAGGAGCATGGGACCAAAAAAGAAACCCCATTAGGAGTGATGGAGGGTTGGCTTTCAGCGCTCTGGACCTTGCATTTTCTGGCCTTATTTATGAAACACAAATAATCCAGCCTTCTCCGTAAGCAGCCAGATCCGGTGGAATTACATGTCTGAATACTTTTGGTAAACAGACGGAAAGCTGTGGAAACACAGCTTAAGGCAATATGCATTAACAAGGGGACCTTTATCGCTCAACCTGGCTCTTCCTGGCAGAAGAAAACCCGCTGGCCCCAGCTGAAGTCTGTACAAGTGGTGCATTCGATCGGCTGCAAACGGGCCGGTTGCTCCGAGTGGGGATAGCCCCTGGCTGCATTTATTTATTTATTTGCCCCTCGTGATGCAGATGGGACCCACAGGAAACAGGTAGCCAAGGGGCAGGGAAGAGGGATGCTGCTACCCATCACTGTCCCTTCCTGGAGCAGGAGAAGGGATGGCGAGAGCCAAACACTTAGGAACCACCTTCCCACCTCCAGCGCTGAGCATCTGCTTTCATCTCCCGATAAAAGCCCTACGCGTCGCTGACATGTACCATCGGCAAGGTTAGGCACAGGAAAGAGGAATTCCTGCCAGAGGAGCACATCATCCACTGGAGAGAGCAGCGGGCAAAAGCTGACCCCATTTTGCGGAGTTGATGGAAAATGCCGAAATAAAATCCAGCTCACCCAATAACCAGGAGCTCAGCTACGGGAATGACAGAGCACAACTGTCTGGCCAGACCAGAGGATCAGCATGCTCCCTTCTGGCCAGAGGATCTAAGGATCTGAAAGCATTTTCCAGACCAAAACCATACTTATTTTCAAAGCTCTTCTGTTAAGGGGAGCCCTATCCCTACAGGGATAAACTCCCATCTCTGCCAAGAAGCTGCACCAAGCCTTGCAATGAAACTTCAGTGCAAGAGCAGCAGAGGGGTCTGCGGAGCAATTTCCCTTTTACCCACCATCTGCACGGTGATGAGGCAAAGCAATGCTTCTTGCATGCTGGATGAATGGGAGGGGGTCTCACATTTTTTGGCCAAGATGCACATGGCCACATCCAGGTACACCTCAAAGCAGAAATCCTTATCCCCATCTGTCCTCCCTTCACCTGCAGGAAGGATTGCAAAGCTATTGCAGCCTCCTGCTTCTACAGTGTGATCAAAATGAATTATTATACTCAGTTCAAATAAATTATTATACTCAGCTCAGACACCTCAGCTCTGATTTGTTTCTAGTGAGGTGCATTCCAGTCTATTCTTGACCAAAAAAAAAAAAAAAAAAAAAAAAATCAACCCACAAAATTCAGGTGGAGCCTTATTTATTTTTTCCTACCCAGAGAAACTTTCCTTTTATTTAAACCTCACTGCCTGATGACAGGAGGGGCATCAGGCCTCCTGACGAACAGCTGCGATCCTCCGTGACCGTCAGATAGGGAAAAATAGAGTCTTGCAAGTGCACGTCCTGAGCAGGGACCTGTAACACAAGATGAGGATGCAGGTGCAGAAAGAAGGGAAAGACAAGGCTTCACTTTGGAAGCTGGAGGTTGCAGAGAGCACCGCTGGGCTGATTATTGTTCCTATATTTACACTTTCAATAGTACAGGCGACTTTTAAAGCCACGCTGAAAGATATCAGCACATTTCTACGTGTACATTAACAGGCGCCATCCGAGTGCTGTACAGCACCATGCCTACACCCACGCTTTGTGCTTACCGCAGCGTTTTCTATCCAAAGGCCTCAGCATGAATTAATTTAGCTTCCCAGCACCCTTGCCAGGTAGATTATCTTCCTCTTACAGGGGACCAAGAAACAAACAGGGGCTAAAGATGAAGCCATTCCACCAGGATTACCTTTAGCACAGACCTTTATGTGTTTTTAATTTTTTTTCCCCCCAAATTTACAAAAAAGTGTGTTTGCAATAGAGAGCACACAAAAGGTCAAGCATCAAGACAGATGCTGATTCCCTGACTTCAGCCCATGCCTGCAGAGGCAGGAGCTGCGTGCTTGTGTGCTCTGCAAGTCCATGCCAACATGACTTTTTAAGCCAAAACGAGCATGTTTTATAGCCAAAACGCAATTGCTGGACAAGATTGTGCATTGGGGATGCAGGGGTGTGGGTGCACAGACCTCAAGACCCCGCAAGAGCTGCTCTCACTGCTACTTCTCTTCCCCCAACTTCAAAAGCTCCCCCCAAAAACCCCTAACTCCCGATGACTTGATTTGGAAGCAGGAGCGGGGATGTGGCAGGTGAGGTGGAAATACAGAATTGTGACAGGGAGGGCAGCGGATCCGGTGGGAGGAGGAGGAGAAGCAGCTCCGGTCACTGCGGATCCCTGTCCCGCTCCTGCCCCACGGCGCAGCCGCTCGCAGCCTGCGCCTGCGTGAGCTGGCTCCTAAATTTAAAACAGCCAGACAGCAGCTTTGAAACAACAGCCAAGCCTCAGGGTTATGTGCGTGCCGGGGGAGGGAGGGAATGCATCCCCATGCTTTCCCTCGGCTTATCTCGCAGTCTCAGATGGGGGGAGCAGCTCTGGCACCCGCCAGACGGTGCCTTCATCCAAACCTTTCCCATTTGCCCACTGAAAGCAGCACAGCAGCAGCTTTAAGAGGTCTGGATTAGGGACATCGCTGTCAAAGTCACCCCTTGGTGTATGGGGTGCAACAAGGGATCCTCCCTGGAGCCAAAGGGTCTCCTTGCTCCCGCCCCGCAGCAAGCCTGGGTGGGCAGGCATCTCCTCATCCTAACACACATGGAATTCCCATCCATACGCCTCCCAGAGTAGAATCATAGAATCATTTAGGTTGGAAAAGACCTTTAAGATCATGAGGTCCAACTGTCAACCCAACTCCACCATGCTCACTAAACCATGTCCTGAAGTGCCTCCTCTACGTGTTTTTTGAACATCTCCAGGGATGGTGACACCACCACTACGCTGGGCAGCCTGTTCCAATGCCCGACAACCCTTTCAGTAAAGAAATTTTTCCTAATATCCAACCTAAACCTCTCCTGGTGCAACTTGAGGCCATTTCCTCTCGTCCTGTCACTAGTTACTTGATAGTAACTTGAGTCATGTAGGTTGGAAAAGACCTCTAAGATCATCGAGTCCAACTGTAAGCCTAACACTGCCAACTCCACCACTAAACCATGTCCCCAAACGCCACCCTACATATCTTTTAAATACCTCCAGGGATGGAAGCTGGAATCCAACCATCTCCACCAGCTGCGTGAGCTCCCCCCAGCTGATGTTCTCCCAGAGCATCTCCAAAGGACACCGGGGGAGAGCCAGAGGGGACTTCCCTGCTGAGCAAGGGGAGGGAAGATGGCACAAAATGGGGCTTGCAAGGGGACCCTCAACTTGGGGTGCTGCATGCCCCCCTCTGTGCCCTGCTGTGTCTGCATGCCTTCATCCTACTCCTCTCGGAATGCCGACAGGAAGACTTCCCCAGGAACTGGCTCTTGGCTTGCACACGGACCAACGTGCACGGGAAGAAGGAAGCATACAAACCCAGCAGCACATGTAAAACCCCTGGGAAAAAAGAAAAATGAAGCTAAACCTGTGTGTTTTGAACAAGGTTCAGATACACCGTAGCACACCATCATCATCCTCAGCGACATGAGAACTTGTATAGCTCCAAGTCTTTACTCCAAGGAGCCCCTGTGTCCTCAGCGTGGGTCAAAAGGCCCACTTATCCCTCTAAGCTACCCAAGAAATCCCCTACAGCTAGACAGAAAATGCTTCCTCTATCATGGCAATAATAAAAAACAAGGTATTTGTGTGGCTTCTGCTTTGACGGGAAAATGGCTGAAGCTGAGAAACATGCTGCTGCAAGGAGTCCCACGCGAGCCCTTCTCACGCTTCACTGCCTGGCTCCGGCACTAGGGACAATACACTTTTCTTTATCCCTAAGTAGGATTTCCCCTTCTTTTTTCTCCTCTTTACTACACATCACCAGCCAAAGGGACATCTGAGAGGAAGGATGAACAGTAACTGTAAAAAAGCTGATTTTTCAAAAACAATTTAAACACTGCATGGCCCAATTCACTTTCTATTTGATATGTAATAGGAAGCTGAAATCCTTTGGACAGAAGGAGGAGCACCGCAGCAGCCCCAGGTCCAGACCCAACCGTCCAGTCCCATCCCACAACCCTGAAGGTTTTTTTCCTGCAATAAGAAACCCTTTCTTGCTCAGGAGTGGGGATGCATGGCCCGTGCCACCACAGCCCCCCTTTCCCCTAAACACATCCCTACTGCAATTTTAGTGTTTAGACCCTGCCGAAAGCAGCTAATGCCAGCTAAGAGAAGGGCTGCAGCACCCCTGCTCCCTCCCCAGCAGCTATGGGCTCTCCCCAGGATGCAGGACACGATGAGCCACTTGCCCTCGAGTCCCCGCATAGGCTGATAGGGAGGGAAAACAAAAACCTCCAGCTTAAACAAGCAGAAAGATGCAAGACAGAGAAGGAAGCTTGAGCCCAGGCTCAGTGCACAAGGACAGGCGCAGATGCCAAGGAGATGATTTAGGACCCTCATGCGGGAAGCACTGGCAAGCAAGCCAGCCTCAGGAGAGCCCGGCGAGGAGCAGCAGGGATAAGAAAGGAGGGAAAACCACTGCATACATTCCCCAGTTTTACAAGCTTTTTTCAACTGTTAAAAAAAAAAAAAACAACCAACCAAAAAAACCAAACAAATCCCCAGCACTGAAAAACCCTTAGCAAATTAAGCAAAACATATCAACAATTTTTGTGTTATAGCCCAGGCACACGCGCTCTCCTTACTAAAAGGAGATACATTTTTAGAAACCTTCTTTTGCAGAAACCATTGGTGTTAGTGGGCCTTTTGTTTTCCCTTCTAGCGCTAAGTACTCACAAGCATCCTGGAAAGCTAAAAAAAAAAAAAAAAAAAAGGCCTTTTTTNAAAAAAAAAAAAAAAAAAAAGGCCATTTTTAGACTTACATGCGCAGAGAGGACTAAGAGTATGTCACCACATGTCTGAACTAGATGTTAAATTCTCCAAAAACCATTTGCTGAAGATTGCTATAACAAAAGAGACTGCAATGATAAAGGGAAGCCTTATGTTCAAGTACTGGTTAGTCGCGCAAGATTAGAAATTAGCTCACTTATATATTCTTATATAAAGGCTTTCAAAGGACAAGATTTCTCCTTAACATGAAAGCAATGAACTGATAACTATTCCTTATTGAATTACTCATTCAGTTTTAAAAGCAGCAGAAGTACAAAACTTGTCATCTTCTGTGTCATTAAGAAAAACTACAGGGGCAAGGGCTAGAGCATCACATCCAGAAGTGCGAATATATCCTGATGGCTTTACGCTTAAACCCCACTCCCACGGGGACCCAACTGCCCTGCTGAATTTGAGGTCAAGGATTTACTGGCCGATCAATACAGCATATCCCCGGGCATTAGAAGTTTAGTTATGGAAAAGATGGGCCGCTCAGAAGAAAAAAGAATAAAGAAAACAAGGTGTATGTTTGCAAGCAGGATGAGACTCCAGTTTGGTTAAGAGGCTGCTTGTGATCTGACCCTCTCGGAAGACAGGACGAAACACAAAAACCCTTAAGGAAGGAGCAGGCATGCAACACAAAACACATGCGATGTTTAACACCTGCAGTGCATGCAAGATGTACCCATGCACAAGCAGAACCCCGAAGGATGCCACAAAACCTACCAGACACCCCCAAACCACCAAGGATCTGGGCAAGGCACCTACACCACCAGCGGCACGCTACATTTCTGCACCTCCCCGTGCAAGCGTGTCAAGAAACAGTCACGCATTAAGCTTCTCGTGTCAAAACTAGTGCTGGTCATGAGACATGAAGGGGGTGGACAGACACCTCCGTGCCCAAGACCAACGTGGCCAGGCAAGCCATCCCCTGAAATAGCTCCTTCCCAGCCTCCTCCTCCCAAACCTGGCTTCGGTTTCAGCCGCAGTTGTTCCCTCCCGAATTGCTCCTCCTTAAATAGCCTCCTTTCCTCTTTCCTGGGGGAGGATTTGCCCTGCGGGATGACTGCGGGCTGTACAACCAGGAGAAAGCTAAAATAGACTTTCACTAACATTAACATCCCACTAGCAGCTGTATTACAGTGAAATGCAACCACCTGGAGAATTAACATATAGACGGATTAATATTTAGACTGAAATTTATAAATAAGACTGAATATTTAATTTCTGCAGTGTATTCCCTGGAAAGAAGGAAGGTGTAAGCAACCACAAAATCAGGAATACACCACTCGGGCAGAACACCCATGCACACCATAAAGCAATCCCCCTTCATCTGCAGCATCAATGCGGGCTCCAGTCAGCAAGAATATACAAATAGGAAGGAGCTAACGATATTCTTGGCATTTACCACCCAATGCACAAAACTACAGCTAATAAAGCAAAGCAAATGAGTCCGACATGCGTTTTTGGGGCAGAAAGCACTTGAAGCGACAGAAGGGCAGGTGCTTCGATACCCTAAATGAGCAACACTGCACGTACCCAAAGTCTTTCCAAGTGGTTTCTAGAGAGGTGGCCATCGCAGTCTGGCCACCAACAGGCAGTCTGCAAGCAAGTGTTGCAGATTAAGCACTAAGCAACATTGCAAAAACAGCTGTAAACACTCCTGCCATCTGAACCTGGTGAGTGGGAAAGAAAGCCGACCTGGATATCAGGGTTATCCTTGGCAAGACCGACCCTCCCTTCCCATCCATCAGAAGTAAGAGTCACACCTACTTGCTGCGGACAAGGAGTTATTTATCAAGTGGAGCTACGCAAATCAAACAGTTTGTGCTCAAGTTGTGGTTTACCACCAAAAAATCCATCTTAGGAAAACCAGACCACTTGTTGCAGAATCAGATATAGTTATCTTCAAAAGTTGCACCGTTATCTGGTTTCAACATACAGTTCCTCCATACGGTACGCCGTGGCAGCACGTGATAAATCATAAAGCCATCCTTAGCAACGTGAAGGCATCGCATCTATAAAATAGCCATCTTGTGTAAGAAAGCAAACACACAGCAGGAAAAGCAGTTGGTGATATGAAAAAAAAAAAAAAACCCAACACTTCCTTGACAGGATTTATTTTTAAACAATGGTTGCTCAAGCCTGCTTGGGGAATTGGTATGGCAGGAGTAGCTCCCGTACAAGAGGATGAATGGTGACTCAGCAGGTAAAAGCTGTCAAAAAAGTGTCCAAAATTGGAAGGATAAAAAAAAAAAATCAGAAGGAAAAACTATAAATACCTCAAGCAGTTTTGCTTTGTGCACCGGCTGGATGCCTGTCACTGCAGAAGATGCTCTGTGAAGCAAGCGTGGGAACCCCGTCCCCATTCCGAGCACCCGCGGGGGGTTCCTCCTCTAAAAGCAGGAGCCACCGGAGGCAAGGGGAGCTTTGCCACCCACGTCAGCAGGACCCCCGGCATCGTCGTGCCATCAGGAACCACTTCAGGCTCCGTGTCTGCCCCGAACACGTGTGCGGGGATCCCATCACTGCTGGATTTCAGCTATGATGCTAAAGAGAGCCTTGCAGCCCCAAGGTGTATCCCTCTCCAGCCTTGACCCCACTTTGCACATCACTCTGGAGAGGACAGGAGTAAGACTTTTTGATGCACATTCAGACAAAAATACCTCTTTTTTGCGCTGCCTTTTTTCTTCCCTTAAATAAAAGTCAAAAAGCCCAGCCAACATGAAAGGCTGGATAAACACTCCTCCTTTCCCCAACAGAAATTACAAAAATGCCTTTGAATTTGTTTTGGCAAGAAACAATGTTTTTTATGAAAGAGCTTCATTGAAAAGTCACAATTTGGAATGTATTCATCTATTCTACATTTTTTTTAAAAAGTTTTAATTACCACCTTAACAGTATTTTGACATAGTTTATGGCTTGTTAGATTGTATTGTGCGTTACAAATGCCAAACGCACCTTTTGGAAGCACCTTATTATTGTATTAATGCTAACTGTGGGGTTTGTGCTGCTGAGTCTTGTGTCGGCAATTGAAAAATAATAAATTAATTCCATTTGGAGAAAATGCTGCCATTTATAACCCAGCAATTAAGAACAGATTTAATTTTAGATATTACTGCATTCTTCAGCATATTGAGTTATTCAGCACTGACACTGGTACTATCAGTATATGCCCAGTTCTTAAAAAACAAACCCAGGCCACTTTCTCACCCCTTAAATTAGCTACGACAGAGATGAAAACTTAATGCTGCTTTCCCCTCTCCCGGGAGCNAAAAAAAAAAAAAAAAAAAGAGCACAAGCATGGAGCACATGCTGGGATTTCTACCACAACAGGCCAAATTATATCAGCCAGGGGCATGTAAGGAGTTAACGAAGGGGGGGGGAGGGTAGAAAAAACTCTCAGTGGAGCAAGGCAGGGCTGACTGTATTTGCAAACCAGGGTGTGCAGACATTTCAAGGGAGATAAAAGCAGACCGAAGCACAGCTGGAGAGATGCCCACAGCCCCATCTCCCTCCCTGAGGCCTGGCAGTCATGCAGCAGGTAGGAGATGGAGAAAGAAAAATGCTTTTTATTTGGCCGCGGCTCTGCCAGCAGGAAGGTGATGTCCAGGGATGTCTGGTGCTGCCGGCAAGGCTCCAGCTGGCACCGAGGGGAACAGGAGGTTGCTGCCTGCATCTCCACGTGGGGAAGAGTCAGAGTGGTCCAGGGACCAGCACCTGCATCCCAGGGGCGATGGGGCAGCCCTGGGGCTCCCCGACAGCCCCCGCCGGGGGAAGGCTGGTGGGAAATGGGACTTGTCCTCACTGTCTCCCCTTGGGCACACAGCAGCAAACACTCGCTGTGATCACTAGCAACCTCTACATCGTGAAAATAGTCTCTCTGGGCAAGGAAAGGGAAGGTAAATAGGAGCGAGGGCATGGGAGCTTCCCTTTCCCCACCCATGCTCACGGCATCATCAGGCTCCCAGCCACCTCCAGCAGCTGAAGACCACAATGTATGGAAGAAAGGGATGCACACGGATTGTGATAGCAGTCCAGACTTTGAAAGCAAAATTAACACATGCAGTAAGGGACAAACTGGGAAACGGTTCTCTAATGATGGCAGTGGAGGACCCCGGGCATCACCTGAAACACCAAGGTGACATGGTGACAGTTATTTGCTATTAACACCATCCATCAGAGCAGCACCACAGCTGGGACAGGCTGCAGGATCCCCAAAGATGACCTAACTAAAGCCAGATATGCTTGGCCACACGCACACTGAGGGGCTTGCTACAGGAAAAGCGGGAAGATGCTTTGGGCTTCTTGTTACACGGGAGGCCCGAACGGGTAGCACACCAAGAGCTATGTGAAAACAGCCAGGGTTTTTTTTTCCTGACATCAAGATGATGAAGCTAATATTCACAACAACAAGTCTCAATGGTGCAACAAAGAGATTTTGCAACGTAGCAAGGCGATCGCCCCCAAAAGCCCAGCGCCCGGCTGGGATGGAGCAGTAGGGCTCACGCAACAGCACCAGACCCACTCGGATCCCGGGAGAAAAGCTCTCGGCATCCCTGGGACCCTGCCACAGGTAAACCCGGACAAACCAAGTGATGAGAACTCAAAAGACAGCACCCTCGGAGGGGCTTGCCAGCCCCTGAAGGATGCAAGGGCACCTTTGCCATGTCTTGACCTCCTGCCATGAGTCCTCTCAGGCCAGAAGCACATGTGAAAGCAAGCAAAAGTAAATTAAACCTTGGCTTTTATAGAGTTTCCCCTTCTCCTCATACAAAAAAGGGGAGA
>VYZV01037683.1:265-15143 GCA_013401275.1 Pandion haliaetus | reverse complement strand
CAAAACCCAAGCACATATTTTTATTTACCGAGATTCCAGCAGCCTCATTTCCTGCTACGTCCCTCTTGAAGGCAGGAGTATTGTTGCGCTAATTGTAAGTCTATGGAGAAACAGGCTACCCTCTGCCTTCAAACTGGAATTAGTTACGCTTGGTCTGACCTTGCATTATTCTGAAGCACTGCAACGTTGAAAGAAAATTAGAGCAACTTGTTAAATCCTTTAAAAGGTAAAGCAACCCTATTGCTCCAGGTTCATGTACAAAAAAAACCACCAACAAAACCAAACCCCGAAACAAAAATCAAGCTCTTAAATCATGACTACTGCTTTAATGTGGTAGGATTTAGTTTTATATTTTAAATTCATTCATTTCTCGTTTACTTGAACAATCACACTAGCTTTAATGAGCTCTCCCTATGAAAACTGCAACTACAAAGGATCACATTTGCTTATGTTACAGGGCTCTGCACACCTAGAAAGGAAATCTTAAAGCATCATGTGCTTCTTAACAGCCAGATTACTAGTTTTTAATCCTCTCTGCCAGATGCATTTTTAATCTCTTTGCATATAATAGCACAAATTAGTGTAATTGTATGGGTAAACTGAACCAAAATATGTACATCAGATAAAAAAACCCAAACCAAACCAAACCACCTCAGTTATGTTTTGCAGAGCTGGCGACTAATGGAGCATGGGGCTGAATTCGGCTCTGCAGGCACCAGCAGAGGAAGAAGCTGTTGCATGGTGGGCGAGGAGCTTCACCACCCCTCGGCCACAGCTCATGGGCTCCCACTTCTCCTCTGGGTCCCCCGCGAGGGATCGCACCAGGTCACGGATGGGCAATGCATCCTTGCACTCACAGCAGAGCATGAGCAGGTAAGAGTCCAGGCTACCGTGCAACTGCTGGTCCACAGCGAGTTCGTATTGTCCCTCGGTGCACGGGAACTACTCACCCCTCCAGATCTACACCAGTCTGGCTATCTCAAGCCGCCTCTTAACCCATTAAGCAGGTTCTTTGCTATCCACCATCAGCACATTTTATTGCCCTGGTAAATCGGACACTGCCACCCTCATACCGCAAGCTAAAACACGAGATTCACAATCTAACTTCCCTACCTGCCAACCCAAAAAGCAAAATTCATCACAAACCAGTGATCGCCTCAGGAAAGCCCCCAGGTAAGGTGGGCACCTCCTTAACGCCGCTGTGAGCACGTACCTGGAGTCAAACCCCTGGGCTTTCACCAGCAGCAAAGGGAACGTGGGAAGCAAAGCCCAAGCGAGCAGCTGGCGGGACCACAGGACCAGGTACGGCCACAACTCCACATCCAGGGCTTGACATCTGCACATCATCCCCACTTCTACCGCCTACGAGCGGCGTGCCCAGGGGAGGAAGGGGCACGTGCCAAGCTTTTGCAGCCGGGCAGGTTTGCAGTGGGGAGCTCTGCCTCTCCAGAGCAACCAGCTTTTGCCAGCAGCATCTATTTCTTAACTCAAGAACCCCTTGATGCGCCTTCGTAGAAAAAGAGAGTCAGTATCGCAAAGAGTTTTCTCCAGCCCAGGGAGACTGCTGCCAGATTCAGTGGCCCTAGCAGGATTAGAGAGGTTGTTCCCATTTTCCACCAGTGCCAGGGGACAAATTCTGCAGGATAAATTCAGCATAATTAGACTCAAAACCCCAAGAAGCTATTTTTTTTCTGTTTCACTGGTGAGCAGGACTCACCCACTGGAATTAAACCCAGCTAAAAGCATCACTGACTTCAGCAGGGTGGTTCATCAGGCAGCAGACTACATCCCTCTTCGTTCCCATCCTTGAGGTGGGACTCATGTACATTGCAATTCGGTGCAGGTGCAGGGGTCCAAGCCTGGCCAGCGCTGGGGGAGACCGAAAAGGAACCAGCACGTCAGCATCAGCTGTGCACAGGGACAGCCCTGCTTTCCCACACAGCACGGGGACAAGAGCCCGGGAATGCAAGAAGTCACTCAGAAGTGCNATGTTTAGCTTCAACAACCCCCTTTTTTTTTTTTTTTTTTAATAAAAAAATAAGCAAACAAAAGCCACCCCAGAGAAGGCACATTCTGCTGAGATGTTTTCTGCAGGGAACGCAAATCGTGAAAGGGCTGGGGTACACGTAGATGTACAGCAATATAAACAGCTCTGCCAGGACTCAAGCTACAGGATAGGAATACATAAATGCATGGAGAAATAAATTTTAAAAGGGCCCTGCACACAGGTAACCTAGGCACAAACATTTCGGAGCTGGAGGAGGGTTTCCTTCCCCACCTGCCAAGCTAAGCTGTATGTGGGATACTTGCTCTTGTACCGAATCCTTCTCCCTTCCAAGCACAAGAGCCTACACCCAGGAAAATGGATTATCCAGCAAGTGAGTATTCTGCATTAGTTCACTTGGGACATGGGCTGGGAGTGCCAGCTGCAACCCACCGCAGCCCTCCGGGAGAGGAGGAACAGCCCAAGGAGCCTCCGCAGCAAGAAACTTGCCCTGCGGCAGCTCTCAGCATCTTCCCTCTGAGGGAGGGTACAGAAGTGGCCTGGGACAGGGACACAGCCACCAGATCTGGGCCACCGGCTGCAAGGGGACAGGCGATGCTCCCCGCAAGCTGCCATCCTGCAAGTGGGTTGCACACCCAGGAACCGGGCGCTGACCAAAAGGCTGATCTCAGAGACGCGCCAACAGCATCGCATCCACGGTGGGAGTGAATCTGCCGAAATCGGGGGCGTCACACCAGCAAGGAGTCGGATCTCAGGGGTCTGCGGGATGCAAGGGCAAGGCACGGACAAGCTCGAAGCCTCAGCGAGGCTGGGCTGCAGCATCGGCCGGGCTCCATGCCCCTCGTGCAGCAGGACCCCCGGGTATTACACACAGAGATTATCGACTGCTCAGGGTAGAGGGAGAAAATGTGAACTATTTCTATTTTAAAAACAGAAAACAACTGAACATCAATGCTAACATCCAGTTTGGCTTTAGCAGGGATTTAAAGAACTTGCGCTTCTTCGTTCCTTAATCCCACACCATGCTTCCCCACTACCAACCAGTATCGACTTCTAACAATGCAAAAGCATCTGCCCACATTTTTGCAATTATTTCAGACCCAGCAAAAAGCACCCTCCCCTTTCTGTAGGGTTAATCTAAAGAACAGTTGCCAAAATGCTGAGAACACAGTCAAACAATAGCTCCTCTCATGAAATTCCTCCACTCCATAGAGAAACCAGTATCCTCCAGCTGCTGTGGCTTGTCCAGAGAGATTGCTGAGTGTTTACCCCCTCCCATAAAAAAAAAAAAAAAAAAGGAAAAGAAAAAGATGACAAACTGAAAGATTCAAGTGCAGCTTGCAAAAAATTAATGCAGAGCCCTGCAATCTAGCTGCAACACAAAAGTTTTATTAATGCAACAATTGCTTTGTGTGAAATATAAACCCGGGACATCAGTAGAAGGAGGGCAACGTCGGCCACCTGTCCCGGGGATAGAGACTCACTATACTTATCCGTACAGAGACCACTTTTAGCAGCTCCATCCCTTTAAATACTCATTCTCAGTGGAATCTCTGATCAGTCATTTATAAAAGCCGGGTAGCCAAGCTGGACAGCTGAATTACAGCAGCTATTATCCACGTATGCCTGAATACAAGCAGACACCTTTATTTATAAAGGCTCTCCGGCTGACCGAGATTTGACATCGGCTACAAAAAGCATTCAGCATCCAACTGACTGCTTCAGAATAATGTGATGAAAGGTTAGCGAGTGCAGCCCGAGAAGACACCTTTACACAGCGCTAAGAGCTATCGTTAAAAGAATTCATGCTGCTGCAATTATTCTTTTAACTGAGCAGGTTTAAGTAATTGATTTCCTGAACAGACACACTTGAGTTGCACACCTCTGCTGCTTCTGCCGGTATGTATTCAAATGGATTTCCCCCCCCTCCCCTAGACCTAATTCTAAAGCATTTAGAGTATTTTTTGTTTTATCACGCCTGCCCCCTCTCCTTTTAGGCCTCCCAGGTCTCTGCGCTTTCCAAGCTGCTGCTGCTTGCTTGTTCACTTTTTGGCTCACCCCCGCCTGTGAGCCATAAGCGTGGACACACGCTTTCCACGAAACGCTGGAACCCATGACACGCAGGTAATACAAGTGCAGAGGGATGGGGGAGGAAGAAGAAAAGCAGGTGGTAAGAAAAATCAATTGCTCACGGTTGGTTTTCTTTAGCCCTAATAATCTCAGTGGCAACCCCTGATAACAGAAGGTAACCAAGTCCATGGCAGAAGCGTGAATTCTGTTTTAAATTGACAGCATCCCTAGGAGCAGCATGTGCAAACATACCAAGCTGGGCAAAGGAAGGCTTTAAGTACACGTATGTCCTCATCAGACTCTTCACTCTGTTGTAACAACCTGAAACAGGAGCTGGCACCTCTGCTGGGGTGCAGAGATGGGAGCCAGCTCCCGATGGGGCTCCAAGGGCTGCCCTGTGCCTGCCTGTAAGGTAAGGTAATGGTACGTAACGGTGAGGAAGAGCCTTCCTTGCCCGGTTCCTCATTTCTTAAGCAAGGACCATCAAAAGCATCCTCCTCTGACTTCCAAGAGCATCCTTCCCGCTCCCAGCACCTCCTCCCCTCGCACCCATCCCTCCTACAACACCCAAACCCGCAGCACCCGACTCACCAGCACAGGACTGAGCCCCAGCACAACTCTCCAGCTAAAATTCCCTACAGATGATGAAGATTCAGGGGCTGACAGCAAGCAGAGCGGCAAAGTGGCCTCAAGCATCCTTCACAGCACCAACCTGAAGCTCCGGGGAGGTTTCCCAGGTCCCTCCGAGGGGTTGCCGGACAGGATCCCCACGGCACTGCCGCCCTCAAGATCCCAGCACCAGCATCAGGAAAGAGCTGTGCGTTGCCGAGTAAGTTGTTATGGTTACTGGAAGGTTTGTTGGGGTTTTTTTCCCCTCCTCTTTTAAAAAGAATTCTTATCAATTTAACATAATACCACCAGTCAGTAACAATTCTTATCTTAAAAGGTCACTCAGGTAGTTATAATTCAACATTTCATCTACATTTACATTAACGGGTGGGAAACAGCCTGGGGACTTTGGTATTTTTGGGTTTTTTTTTTTTTTTTTTTTTAAATAATCCACTTCTTTGGAACTGTAAGATTTCTTTAAAAAAACCACCCAGAACCAAGCTGACCCCATGGGCAACTTGAGCACACTGGGGAGCAGACAGAAAAAAAGGTAGAAAAATCACATTGATTTTTGTTGGATGAGAAACAAGGGGAATAACCCAACAGGAAAACTATGAAAACCGGGGAAAAGCATGAACGTAGACCACAGCTGCTGCAGAAACACTATGTTCTACTTGCAAAAGTCAGATCAGCCAAGTTTCTCCACAACAGGAGTTGTGGGTTTTCTCCTCTGCATTTCTCTCCCGATTTTCCTCCTCCTTCACTCCCCATTGCAGATGAGGGACAGAGAGAAGGGGACAATAAAACACAAGGACAAGAACAACCAATCTGTAATGTTCAGGGTTTTTTCTTTGAAAACAAGAAAAACACAGTGGCACAGGAAATAAGTTTTAAAATGTTTCAAGCTAAACCTGGTCAAACCCTGTTTTATCCACCCACTCAATTTCTTCTTACAACAATTAAAACTCCAAACACAACGTATGCCTGTACCCCACCAGGCAACAGTGTAGGCAAGGAACAGGAGAACTAACTGGTTAAAAGTAAGGCAGGTTTGTGGTTTGTCTGAAATAAGTTTTATCAAAAAAAAAAAAAAAAAAAAAAAGAGAAATCTGGAACTAATTACTTGCAAGGATCAGTAACAGAAGAAAAGCTTTTTAAAGCGCCCTGTGCTTCCACTCCAGGGCTGCCTCGCTCGACAGCAAAGAGCGGAGCAAAGCTGCTGAATCCTGCAGATGACACTCACAATATTAATGCTACTTTAAGTAAAATAACACCTTCAGGCATGATAGCTCAACACGGGGCCACATCCAGCTCCTGCGAATGTCAGGGAAGGCTTGCAGGGATTGCGGCAGAAGCTGGCTCAGTCTTTGGTGCAACCATCAGTACCATCCATCCGTATCTTCCGTAACAGAAAGTCCCACACTCACAATACAAAATGACCACTAGTTTGTTCAAGCACAGTAGCGCACGCAGGAGAAAGTCTTTTTCTGCCCCATGGATTTTTTTTATATAATACAAGAAGTTTTTTGTGCTACAGCTCAAGCACTGCAAATGCCCTGAAAAGTCTGCAAAGGGCATAAGCCATAGCAAAATACACGGTTACCACCCTGGTTTCAACTCAGAGATCGGAAGCCTACAGAATTCACCAGCAAGCAGAGCCTTTGCTGGCTCCAGACAGGAGCCCCAAGCCCGGGAAGCCTTAGACGAGGTGCTGTACTACACACCTGCAAGCCCAGAGCCTGATCAGAAAAAACACTACAATTCAGACACCTTCACCAAAATCTTTGATACAACCGTACCATGCCACGGAGTCAGCACATGCAAATACAGAAATAAAACTGCAAGCTGTGAACCAGGCTTTGGAAGGGTGAACCTGCACTGATAAAACCTTCGCTTACATCTCCTCTTGCCTTAGACAGATGCGTTTGGCTCCGGCATGGAAAAGCTAGTAAAAGCCCACCCCCCTGCCTCACACAGCTAACTCCTGCCAGGTACAAAGCAAACTGGGTTTCTGCCTCCAGAGCTGGTCCTCCCACCCCGACCAGGCTCATTTTCTGCTCATGACCCAAAATCAGAGCGGACCGAATTGCACGGCCATCACGCAATGGGTGAGAACATCCCAAGCCCTCTGCTCTGGGAGAAGAAACCCGGTTTGCAATCTCCCCATGCCAGAAACGCAACCCATTCCAAAGAAAAGCCAGCACCACGTTCTCCAACAGAGAAACAATCCCAACCTTGTTTTGATGAGATCCTGCCCCTCCACTTAATGCATCTGCTGCGGAAGAGGAAGCAGCATGCAGGCGGAAAGTCGGGAACGGATCTGCTCGCTCCAACCTCAACTTTATTTGTAATTACTGGGGCCAAGATGGAAAGCCACCGGCTTGGCTGTCTGCCATTGCCAAACTCACGCTCAGCAGAGACCTCTGGGTCTCCTTTCTTAAGACTGCAAAGATAAACACATTGGTTTTTAAGAGAAAAGGGGTGAGCATGCAAGCCTGTACATCTCCTGCACGAGGGCCCGCAGCCTCTTTTAGACCCCTTGGTAGCTCTTGCGTAACCAAGAGTTAGTAAAAAAACTAATGCTCTTGTTTACTCAGTGAAAACAGAAAGAAAATACAAAGGGCATGTGCCTACTCAGAGGTATATATGCATGCACACACAATTCACGTAAGGGTTCATCCCAGCTGCAACCCTTGGTGCCAAGCCCCACTCCCCAGTTTCTGCAGACAGAAAGGATTTGAAACACCGTGACTTGTGCTTTGCCCTGCACTCCTGCACTCGCTTGGCACCACGCAAGAAGCGGGGAGAAGACTGGAGCGATCAGCTGGGAACCCCAAAACGCAGCCCAGCAGCCACCGTAATGCACCAGCTTCTCCACCCTCTGATGAATCCAACCCCGAGGAGCTGTCGGCTCTGGCCCCTGGGGTTTGGATGCAGCGGTAGTACAAGGGGTGCCCTTTCTCCAACAGTTATCTGCGGTAACATTAGACAGAAGCACGAAGCTGAAGAGCTAAAGCACTGACGAATGCATCTTAAAATAAAGCAAGCGTTCACACTAATTACTATTTCAGTTACGCCGATTGCAAATGTAACTCCCAGCTCGGTAAAAAATTGCTTTCATCGACCACAAATTAAATAAAGGTGGTTTTTGATGGAAGATGGAAAAAGAAAGGCCAAAGCTTGAGAAACTGTAGGAAGATGGGAATTCACATTGTGGTCCACACGAACCTTCACCAGCTCCTTCAGGGAAACTTTGCAGGAAACTTTGGCTGACCAGAGCATCAACTGTTTTAAAAGCAACTGGCCCAAATGCAAATGTGTGAAATATAAATGGCGAGATCGGCACGCAGCTTTGTTCAGACGCTGAGGTCCAACACGCCAAAGGACAGAACTATGCAGACGATCATCCACCCGCAACGGCCCAGGCTACGAGCAGAGCGCTTTCCCCATTCATCCATTTAATCTCATTTGAAGATAAGCGCATTCGTAAACTAGATTATTTTAATTGATGGCTCTACGGTTGGTTCTTATTCAGCTCCCGATCTAAAGTTATCCTTGACCTCTCCCATCAATCCATATCTTGATGGATTGAAAACTGCCATACACTGTCAGCAATGCCCCTTGTGGTTCCTCCCCTTCACTTACAGCCTCCCTGCACCCACTGTTGTGGGGCAGAACTTAATCTCGATTACTTTTCCAAGCACAAACACAAGATACCTACACAGAAGGGTAGCATTTGCATAGAAATCAAGGGACAACAAGCTGGTCCAGGCAGAGAACTCCAGCTCAGGTCTGTGATGATGCATGAAATGCTTCTCTGCATCTTTTACACGCACTTCAACAGTGGGATTTTTCTCAACTGCAGCCAGTGGGGAAAGTAACCCTGACATCAGGCCCCTCACTGAGGCACGCATTATATGATAAAATGGTTAAAAGGACACAGCAAAGTATAGAAAAGTCTCTTTGAAAGAAAGCAGCCCACCCATGGGCAGACCCTCTTGCACCACACGATGCTCCAGGCAGCAAACCACGCTGTTCTCATTAGTTAACTTTTTCCTCCCTCCCTCCTGTTTTAAGCATTGCTACCTAAAAACCCAAAAGCTTACCCCAGCAAGCCCTGCCACGCAGGAGAGGCACACCGGCCACCCAAACGACCCAGCCCTCGTTAGCTCTGCCCCGTGGAAGAGATCTCAACCTTCCTGCTGCCGGTGCTTTGGGAGCGAGCCACAGGGAGCTTCTCCGACTGCAAGGGACACGTGCCAGGAGCCACGACAGAAGGTGTTTTTAAGCAAACAGGAGAAAATATAGAAGAGTTAAGCGCAAGCCCAGAGGCGTCTCCTTTAGGTCCCAGCAACCGGGCGATGGGGAGAGCGAAGGGGAGCCGCCTTCTCACTGTGCCACAGACCTGCCTCCAGCCAGGGCTGGCGTGAGCCAAACGCTGGCCTGCAGTGCTTCCCACAGCTCCTCTGAAAAGCATCTTTCAAAAGAAAAAAATATCTTTGAATTGCAAGAGAATACTGGGTGTGTAGCCTTGCTCAAACCCCCCGGCTAACATTGCTCTGTACCTCTATAGCCCTCCCCTTGCTATTCTCCAAAAAAACCAGCACAAGATAGCTTTTAGCCCTCAAGTTTGCAAACAAAACCTGGGCAAAATGCATGGCAGCAGCTCAAGCAACAGCATGCAGATTAAAAGAAGCCAGTGTCCAACAGCTCAGCAGATCTCTCCATTTAAGAGTCCCAGCTCATGATTTTTAATGAGCAGAGCTGGCAGGGCTGCTCACACCCCTCTCTAGGCGGAGACAAGTATGCAGAGGTACCACGCGATGCCAATGTCCGGCGTTGCACTTAAAACTTCCTATCGCTCCCACCGAGCATGGGGCTTAGCTCCTCACCCCGTCCTCCTCCCAGGACGCCTGCTTGGCCCCTCCGGTCCCCCCTGCGGGACAGCCCAGTGATGCTCTCGCACAGCCCAAGGGCACTTGGGATGATTTTCCGTCAGTGGGGGGCACTGGGAATGAACTGCAAAATTTGCACAGCAGAGGGGTAGCAGCTTCCCGATGAGCTGGGAGACTGTCTGCAGCCAGGGTGGCAGCAACTGTCGTAGGCACTGGAGCCAAAACGACCTAAGCATACAAGAGGCGAGGTCTGCAGAAACATGTAATACCTTTTAATAGACCAGCTGGTACAGTTGGTGGGGGGGGAGGGGGAAACCAAACCCAACAAAAAAAACCCACAACCACACAAGCCCTCCTTTGAGCTGGTGCACCTTCATGCTTGGCCTTTTTTTCCAGCTGCATCACTTGGTCTAATTAAAGACATTACCACTCCCTGCAACCCTTGTCTCTTCCTCCAGCCAGTCCTTCCCAAGACAACAAATCTAGGTCATTTTGATGCTCTCATTGTGATACTTGACAGCCTGCCGCAATGAAATAAAGATTTTGGCCTTAACATGTGAAGTAGTTAATGTTCTGTGCACAGGGCAAAGCAAGCTTGCTGTCCTTCAAGACCAAGAGCTTAAAGCTGTCACTCTGCTACCATGAGTGCAGATGGGTGCTTGGGTGCCTGGAGGACCCACAGGAGCCTTCGGGCATCTCTGCCGACCCGCAGAGACTGCGGGAGCTCCGAAGCCGGGGCTGGTGGGACAGGATGTGGGACTACTCCAGAAAAAAACCCCAGTCATACCTCTGGCCGTCGGAGAGGGGCTGCCCAAGCAGGTCAGAGCAGCAGCACACCTCGCACTCAATGCCAAAAGCCTACGGACCGCATGTCGTGGATGCGGCAGCCTCCCACCTCCTCGGTGGGTCTGCATCCCGCAGAGCAGCCATACCCCTCTGTGCCTCAGCCCCAGCCGGAGGGCACAGGAGGAGCATGGGTCCCGGCCCCACCATGGGGCACATTAAGCTCCTGTCTGACCTTTACCAACGGCTCAGAGGAGGTCACCGCGTCCTGACGGCTCCGAGCAGCTGAGACTGAAGCCACCCAGCGAGGCCAGGCTGGAAGGAAGGAAGGAAGTTATAGCAGGCTTTTAAATAGCGCTATGTAATACCTGAAACTTCTATTTCTGTGCACGGATAATATGGTTTCTATATTCTTCTCCATGCAAGGCAGGCCAAGCCGTTTGCGCCCAAACTGAACTAGCAGCAACCCACATTCTTCACCAGTTAAACCATTAAAGCTCTGTGAGGTTACTCATAGCCAACACGTACGCTTCACCTAATGAAGAAACATCCAGATTTCCTTCCGTGTTTGCTTCTCGCTTCTATTTTACCTTTATAATCAAGCAATGTTTGTAAATGCACTACGGATTGTAGGTGGTCTCACAGCCATCTGCACAGCCCCCGCACCACATGTAGCCACCATGTCTCCGGTGCGCTCTGAGACACCGGTGTAGCTTTCTGCAAGACGTCTCTCATCTGAGGTGGACAACGTGGTTATCTCCACCGCTCTGTGCTTGAGCAGGTATCCAAAGAGCCACAGAAGCAGAAGGCTCCTTAGGCCTTTTTGGGGGTCATACACGGCTGTACGCTGCAGAGCCACATCAAGTTTGCAGTCCTAACGAGGAGGGCTTGGTGGTCATTATCAAAAATACCCTAATGCTTGGAAAAAATAAGATGGAACTCCTTCAAAATAAATATACTTGCTTTTCCACGTCAATTAACTAGATAAAAAGAGTTATTTTTCTTCCTTGAGGTCTTTCCATCTCAGCTGCCACGCAGCGGACCTCTTATTTGGAATCTACCAGGCAAGAAACAACCTGGACACCTTTGTTGAGTTTTCCTCCATGCCTGGTCCACACACCCAAAGGCTCATGAGCCCAGCTCCAGCAGCCAGTGAGGATTTCATGCTCCCGTCTCCCTTTGGGCCCACTCCTGATCTCAGTTGTTGGTGACGATATTGCCAAGGATGGTGCCCATCCACCAAGCAACACAGCAGGGCTGCTGCCTCCTTCTAATGGCTGCGAACTAGGGGTAATGTTCAAGTTTTCCCACCTCCCCAATAGGGTTGGGGCAAGCAACAGGTCCTGCACATAAAAAACAAGTCGCTTCTCACGAAGACCCACCATTTAAGTCAATTCGGTCACTTGCTCCAGCACATTAGACCAGCCTGTTGCATTCAGACCAGCATTGCTTAACTCGCGGTGACATTCCTTGCCAGACAGAGGATTTCACCCGTGCTTCACTGAAGGAAGCCACCATGTCTTATAGCCAGCTCCCATGGCCCATTTAGGCTGCGCAACCCAGTCACCCTGTGGTCCCTTGCACACCACCAACGTTGCCACATCCCCAACACCAGCAAGGATGCCGGTGGGGCACCTAGGAGCAGGGAGCCACCATTTCCAAGTCAGCAAACACCAGGAAAACATACCAGGAGCCACCTCAGCCCCCAGCCTGGGAAGGAATCGAGCGCAAATTAGTTCAGCAAACAATGGGATTCAACCAATAAAGAGTAATGCAAGGTTAGACGATGACGCTGCTTTTCAGAGGAACTTGGTGTGATTCCATTGCCAGGACAGCGACAAATGCCAGACTGCAAAATGGGTGCTGAATAGGAGCAATTTAAGAAATACAGGTGGTTTTATGATGAAGGCAGCGTTAACACTGGAGCCTAAAAGCTATTTCCTAACAGTGCTCGGTTGCAGGTCTCAGCTACCCTTCCCTCCACCGCAACAGGATTGCACAGCTCAGAAAAGCGCATGTCCTGCTCTGCAGGATGCATGGGTACATCCATCCCATGGGAAAGCCATATGGAGGGGCGTTTGGTGAGAAAGAGGAACTCGGCGGATGCAGGTTTTGCTATTGGAGTTACAAATGCCCTGGAGGAACAGCTCATTTTTTGGAAGGAACGTCAGGGAAAGTGTAGGCAGCTCCACAAATGCACTAAGGGACAGGCAGGAGGCTGGATGCCAAGCTTAGCTCACAGGACAAATCCTCGCGCCAAGCAAGGTCAATGGGATTACAGGGGCAAGCAGGGATTGCTCGCATGAGTAGAGATGGGAAGGGTCCAAGCCCTGGTTTCCACCCTGGCTTACATCGAGCAAATGCCACCACGCAGACGGCCATAAGTGACTTTGTATCTCGGAAGACTTCAAAACGCTGTTTTCCTTCCTAATTTGCCTTTTCTGCGGCCAGGAGGTAAATCAGCCCCCTCTAATTACCTGACCAACCTAGGGGACACGGCTACCGGCAAAACCACAATTTGAATGAAAAATTGCGAGGCTGATAAACAATTAAAAATTAAAACTATATTGCTCACGCCACCTTGCCACGGGAATCGCAGCAAGCTTGTGCTAAGGCCGGCATGGGAGGCTGCACATTTATCCCGGAGCAGCTGAATTTAGAGAGCACATTCCCTCCCTGCCCCCCCCCCCCACCCCCCGCCCCTCCCGGGGGCCTCCCCACCCAAATGGATGAGGTTCGGCCCTTCAGCTGTTTATAAAACCAGCAGTATTGCACCCAGACGCACTCGGCAGCATTCCTCCCTCTCATTCCTGCGAGCTATATAAGGGAACGGCCAATTCCAGCCTTGTTCCCCCCATCGCCAGCCCTGGAGCAGACCCGGGCTTGCGTTTCCTGCAGAAGGACTTAAATCCGTCGTTGGTCAAACACGACGTTGCGCTGGACCTTGTCATCAAATGGCAGCACAGGCAGCTGCCAAATGCTGCCGGCTCGGTGCTCTAATAGGGAACAGCTGGAGAAGGACCCTGCATTCCTCCCGTCCCATCAACACCGGGGGCTCTGTTCGGGATCCGGCCGCCGTCAGCCCGCAAAATTTCCACCTATCGCAAAATGCAACCAGGCTGCTCTCCGGCACCGCTTTGACATGCACAGCTCAAAAAGCAAGAGCTCCCGGGCAACCCCCCCCGCAAAACCCCCCAGGATTTTAAATAAAAGGGATGCTTTGCAACAGGAGGGGGGAGTTTTTTCTTTGGTTTTTTGTTGATTTTTTTGGAGGGGTTGGGGAAACAGAGCTATGCAACTTAAAGACAGATTTTGCCCTCCCTGCTCATACTCTGTGTATCAGAAAGTCTGCTTAAAGCGACTTGCATCCCTGTGTGTATCTGCACATACACATTTAGGAACATACATGTTGGTAATGCATACACACCCATAAATAAATACGTTAACACACAGCGCAATTCGCACATCTCTTGTGCCATTTTCATCCTGCTCTGACTCCGTTTACTTCTGCGGAGTTGAGTAACTTGTAACAGTGTATAAATAAACCCAAAATATACTTTCGTAGCCATGCACATTTTCTGTAACGCATCCTGAACGTTCAGTAACATAAAACAGTCTACTCGTATTTTCTTAGAGCTCCACTGAAACACAAGGGGGTATTCAGAGCCGCAGGAAAAAATGCGTCCAAACAGGATCTGAATGATGAAATAGGAATTGCCACATTTAAAAATAAAATAAAATAAAAAATAGGGTAACCCAGCTGCTCAGACCTTTAGAGAATAACAGTTCGTCTAAGGTAGTAATGGGCTGCTTCTGCATGTTGCAGAAAGCAAAGCAAGCCACGTTGTCCAAAAGAAGCCTAGAAAATCCAGACTCTACGTGACCTGACTTACTTATTTCACAGGAAACTGCATGGAAGGAGGAAGGGGGGCGGGGGGAGGAAAAAAACCCACCAATCATTCATGCTACCGTAGTTACACCACGCCATAGACTGGAGTAGTTTGCTGTAAAAAATCAAACTGAAATAAGCCATCACCCATTTGAAAAACAAAACGTAAGAAGAGAAGCTGTTAATGCAGTGAAGCTGGGGAGCCCTGGCTCCCCAACCTCCCTCTTTTCTTGGGTGTTTTATCCTTTTTTTTTTTTTTTTTTTTTTTTAAATTTTGCCTGCATTAGAGCATCGTTCAAGAAGGGCTGCAGCAGAAAACAACTCACCAGGGTTGTTGGCTTCCCCTTCAAGGATGTGGAGCTCGGTGCAGTCTGCCAGGGAGTGCTCCAGGCAGAGCTGGAGGAAGCGAGCTTGGGTCCGGCTGACGCGTTTCAGCAGCGAAAGCAGCGCAACAGTCTGCTCGCACTCGTTCCAGCCCTTGAACCAACCGGCCAACACACCGACCTGGTCTCGAAACATCATGGTGAGCCGGTGGCCGGAGGAGACACCTCTGCGGGGGGAGAAAATAAATAACCGGGAAAACCTTCCTGCCCCGACTCCGCTTCCTCCCCTACGTTTCGGGTCAGG
>VYZV01037682.1:11466-28988 GCA_013401275.1 Pandion haliaetus | reverse complement strand
AAGAGTTTTAAAAAAAAAAAAAAAAAACCTGCCAGACTGAGGTACCAATACAGAAACAAACTCATTTCTTCTCCTGTCCAAAATAACCTCCACTACTTCAGGTTACTGTATCTAGCCAAAACCTGACCTTGTATCTCTGATTTGGGGCTAGAACCAATAAGCACAAAAACTTCCTTAACCACATTTTTGCTCAACTTTGATCTACTAAAACATATGCAAAACAAGTTCAAAGTTACCAATGCAAAAGCAATAAAGAAGAGAATCTGGCTCATAAACAAAGGACTACAGCTAAGTGTATTTAAGGCACATATGTATGGCTGAATATTTTATTTTCATTTCAGATGCCAATATTCAGCCATCTGGCTTTCCTTGAGGCATTTCTTTTGTGTCTTTTTTTTTTTTTTAATAGACACTCTTCAATAGCAAGGCATTAAAAATATAAAAGAAAAGAAAACCAAGTTCTTTAGTGTGAACCACTGCAGGCTACCAAACAGCACTCCATTGTTAAACCTACATGAAACATAACATCAAGAAAGTTCCTATTTTCTAAAACAGTTCTTTATTATCTAAAATATTCATTCCCTCTTTATCCTACTAAATGTTAGTCTTAATGGCCATATGGCTGGACATTTATAATTAACAGCTTTTATCTAAATAAATACAGTGCTTTGAATTTTTAATAGGTTTGTCCGTTAAGAACCCTCAACGAAAAGTGAAAAAAAGTGTTTTCTAAAATAAAAGCAGAGGGATATGAACTTCATGAGTTGCCTTCAGACAGGAAGCAGTAGGTTGTATGTGATACTGGCCATTCACACTGAACAAGCACTGCATACTTGCATGGAAACTTCAGCGTAAAGCAGAAAAAGTGCTGGATGAATGAAAAGGAGTTCCAGGTGATAAACAAACCACAGACCTACTGCTTGTACAGCGCAGGGGATCTGCTAGCTTGAATCAGCCTGGGAGACATCTGCACCCAAACATTAGTCTACAGAACAGCACCAAGAGACCTCAGTTTTTATGTGACTACAATCTAACCATGCGGATGAAATGTGCTATCTATTTTTTATATAAGTGTGAAAGGCAGAGAACTGCAGTCATTCCTCCAACCTGCTCACACTGGCACAGTGTTGTGACCATTTCCAGTGGGGCACTGCACATTAGCACTGCCTCATCATGGCAGGGGCTCTCAGTTTTCTCTGTCCACACCAACATAATGTTTTGTGCTGTACCAACAACCAAATTCTTGTTTGATTTCCACATCTACTCATTATTTCCTTTCCTTGTTTATATAAATTACCATGGCTTGTTATTTGTCAGGATTCATATCTGTGAATTTAATGGAACTGCACTTTTCAAAATCACCCACACTGTCAACAGCTCTAATTTGTTTATGTCAAATCAGTCTTCCTCCCCCCTCCCCCCAATTTATCCTTCTGTTTCATACCATTTATATTAGCTTGTCAGCTGGGATTTTATTTATTTATTTGCTTTGGAAGGTTTGCTTCTGTGAAACCCTGATGGCAGAAGAAATGCACAACTCAAGGGACAAGTAATAATACATAAACGTTTTCAAAACCAAGCTGTTACTTCCAGTTCAGTCCCGGTCAAGAGCAACCAAAGTTTTGGCCAGTTTTTGCATTTACTAGAAAAACAGGTATGAGGTGAGTTTGGTTTTTAGGGGGTTTTTGGGTTGGTTTTTTTTTTCTTTTTTTACTCTGCAGATGGCTCTTTCTTACTATTTTACTAGCCACCACCCTAGAAAAGGCTTAAGAAACACTAAGCTTGTAAGTGGAAATGTAGGCACCCAGAGAGTTTACAAACTCTTCCAAACACCAGCACTGTAAGAACCTAGAAGGCTTGCTAGGCACTCAATCTCCCATAGCAATCTAAGCACTTTTCTCTCAAAAAGGTATCGGGTGAGAGGACAAAGAAAATAGAAATATTCTTTTAGTAAATATTTCCATATAGAACTTTGCAAAGAGGCTACTAGTAAGATATCAACACATGTATGAAATTTAGTATGTATTGAGAAGAAATGAAAACCATTGCTCACACACATGCATAGTATTTGCTTTCCAGTGTCAGCCAAAGTGTGATACCATATGCAGTGCCTGCACTGTGCTTGGTGCTGCAGAAACCCAAAGCAAAGAGACAGTCACAGCTTACACTGATCATTTAGGAAAGACTGAAATAAGCTGCAGCACAGGAAAGCAAAACTCACTCCATGAAAAACTAGATGAATACTTAAAAGGATGTATTTTCATCCAGATTTAACATGAGTTTCAGCAAACATTTAAGGCTCTGATGATTTAGAAGGGATTAAGAGGCAAGGGAGAAAACTCCAGTGTTTTGGTCAAGTGGACCCCTGATCCTTAAAGACTGAATTACTGACCCAGAAGGTGGTTCTGGTGGTTGTGCAGTGCTCAGTATTTCCAAGGAAAAAATACATCCAACTCAAGCCATGATTTTGAAGGGGCTTGGTCTATAACACCTCATTCTACTCCATGGAGCAACAGAGACTGCATCACCCCACTCAGGCACTTCCCATTCTCTCACAGTGGCCTTCCCCAGCTCTGTCGTCACCCTGTACAAAAGTGTGCTAACAGCCCTATGCCACAAAGGAGGTGAGCATCTGTGCTCTGCAGGCATACACAAAACCCAGCTCCTTCTGTTCTCCACCCATTTTTGTGCTGTACCAATTTAATCAAGCAGCAAGCTATTTTTGTCAGTGCTCTTAGGTGGCAGCCTGGCACACCAGCTCATTTGCTGGCCAACCTGCTTTTTAGACCTTTGACAATAGCTCAGCATTTTGAATGCTGAACACATCACATATTGCTATTGCGGTGCTTCTGATTTCCATTTTGGTTTGGGTACCGATTTTTTCCAGTCGTGGCAAGATTTACATGCTGGCAAAGCCTTAACAAAATGATTAATGGGAAGTATTTCTGGATGTTATATGGCAGAGCTCTGTAGAAATAGAGAACAAAAGTCTGACATTTCAGTTATCATGCTGAAATCAACAAACTCTTATTTCTGTTAAAACACTTCCTAGAATTCTTGTATTTTTACTTTCTGTAAATTTTCTCCAAAAAAAAATAACCTTGGACTTTACAGCAACAATATTAGTGCAACTACTGTGTCATCAGTACCAAAAGAAGTTGCTATTTTAGGAATTTATAGATCTTCCCAGTTTTAAAAAATAAAAATGCCTTGGGCTAAATTTAGCTCTCAAGATTTTAGCATTTATCTAGGGGAGGAAGGGAGTTTGAAATCCTGGTGCATCTGAAATCAGTGTGCATACTTTCCAGATTTTAACAGGACAGGATTTATTCTGTTCATATTTGCTGAGTTGCAGAAAAAAAAAACCATAATAACAAAAAATATGTAGGATCAAAACTTCTTGCTCATTCAAACAACATGCCTTCAGCTGCACATAAGCATAACATGCACTAATTTTACAAACAATTTGAAACTAATTTAAGCTCTGAATGAGAAATATTCTGAGTACCTCAACAGAGAGTTGCAATCATCATTATTCTCCTTGCAGCATACTGAGATGGGACTGATCCCATCTGCTCAGTCAATGAAGCCAGAAATCAAAGTTGAGATAATGCAAAATCTGGACTGTTTTTTTCTGCTTGTGTCAAAGAGATTTAATCTTTGGGACAAAACCCAGGGTGGTTTTTAATCTTGAAGTCTACTTTAATAAAGTTATAGCTAAGATTTGAAACCTGCACAAACAATTCAGTTAGACATTAAGATCCTCACTTTAAAAGATTCCACATGCTACAGGATTCACAGAAAATAAGCCTGAAAGAGCTGTCATCCACTGCCCTGCTCCAAGTCAAGACAGGTACATCATCCAACCCACACAGGTGCTTTTAACTTATCATTATAGGCTTCCAGTGATGGAGAACAGACCATCCCCTTGTGAAACCTGCTCCAGCCTGAAAATTCAGCTAACTCCTTACTCTGCTTTCAGTGGGAGACAGAGTAACAGGTCATCTTTCTGTTTATAACAAACCTTCACATACTGTAAATTAATCACCTCAACCTCTCCTCATAGCTTGTGTTATCTAAAAGAGAACAATGATAAAACAGAGCGCTAGAGTTTTTGTCTACGTCTTTCTCAAAACACACCTCCCAAAAGAGAACTTCCAGGACTGTAATAATGTCTTGCATATGACAATCCTATTAATTTACCCAAGAACAATTTGTTTGCCTTTTTCAAGCAGCAGCATAGTACTGAAGCTTTACGTTCAGTTTGTGGTCTGCTAACAAGTATTTTCAGCAGTACTGCTGCCTACCCAATTTTTCCTCATTCTCTATTTGATCATTAATCTGCCTTTTTTCTTCTTATATGCAGCATCACCTGGGTGAGCTTGGGTGAATCTGGCACATGTGTCATCATTGCTCACTGGTTCCCTTTTAGTGTTGTGTGGGAAATTACCATTCTTGTAAATAGGTCTTTTATACAAATAGCCCACTTCATATCAGAAGCCAATGGTCCAGACAACCAAGTAAACAGCAATAATAGCTGTTGTCACAATAGCTTTACTACTAATTCACATCAGCCTTAGTAATGACTTTTCCTTCATTATTACTGTTCGATCAATATTAAGCAGCAATTAGCCTCAGCTCCTCACCAACAGAACCCTAAGCAGACAGTGTGGACACATAAAGTGATAAGGCCAGAGCGGGCATTTCTAAGAGTTATAAACTATACTCTAGGATATTCACAAAAAGGAAATGCTGCATTTATTTTCTATCACTTCTATTCTTCAGAGGAGAGTGACTTGGTATACATGGTTCAAATTGAGACAAAAGCCCACTAGAGTCAATTAATTACATTTGTGTATATAACCAGACTAGTTAAGACAACAAACTGGCATCCATGCAGAAGCCTCAAACATAAAAAAGGCTTTGATTTTTCCATTGGGCAAGAATCAGAAGCATTATACAAGACTTACAAGAGAACAAACCTGGCTCATTCACACTGCCTAATCACTTGATACTGCTGCAGTGGAGGCCTGAAGACCATGAACTGCAAGGGGGTGAAGGTATCATAGCATGGAGATGAAAGCTCAAACCTTGCACTGAAAACTTTCCCCTTTCAACCTGGTTATGAGGTCTTTCAAGATAGAAAATCAAAAGTGACTGGAAATTATGTTAACCACAGCACTTCTGTGGCTTCTACCAGTTACAGACCTTGACCAGCTTTAACCAAGAAAAGGCACAGGACCTCCCCTGACCAAAGCCATAAAGCACTGCAGTTCCCTTTCCCCCACCCTGATACAGAAAAATATACCACTGTTCTGGAGTCACATTTAGATCTCAAGTAAATCAATGCTGACTGCTGACACAGGTGTTGTAATTTGGAAGCTTCATGGAGTCCTTTAAAAAAAGACACCAGGAGGGATCTCAAGCATATTCAAATCAGGGAATGCGATTTAGACCTATACAAACAGAATAGGAAAGGATGCATTTTACACTTCACCATAGCTACTGAGTTATACATCCCCACAGCATCATTACAGATTTTGAGAAGACCCAGTCTATTACATTTCTGATTATATTGTTAGCTTACATGGAGTCAAATAGGCCCATAAAACAGGATGATCTGGTTCCTCATTGCAGAGGTGACACAGTAGAGGTCCAAATATTTGCTTTGCTGCCTGTAATATGGCACTTCAATGAGCAACTGAAGGTATGTAGCACAGTTGGCAGTGAACATTTGTGTCAAATAGCCCATGCTGGTTACATATCCCTGTATCTGTAGCAAAGGCTGTTTCTCAACTTCAGGGGGGTGGGGAGGAGGATTGGTTGTTTTTTCAAGAACGCGTTTACCCACAACACCTCTGTTTGTTTATATTCTCACAAACACCATGAGAATAGCAGCCTGGTTATCTTGCTGCTCTGTGAACTTTTCTATCTAGGTCTATGGTCATGCTTTAGATTCAAATATCCCCCACAATTATCCCAGGGCCTTTGCCAGTTTGTGGGGTAGGAGAATTGAGAAAGGGGGTATTTCAGATAGTCTAGCAATCAAAAAAGGCAGGGCAGAACAGTATTTGAGTATTTATCTTTTAAAGTAAAAAGAAGTTGTAAGCAGTAACTAGTTGTGTACTTTGTAGTACTGTTTCTAGTGGCTTCATTTAACAGACAAAGCACTCACCTGAAACATCCAAGACTTACATGTTGGTCCCAGATGGGATCGTTGCTTTCACTTACTAAATGTATGCAACGTATTCCATTAGGCAATTGCTTGCCCATCAGTGTACAATCTGGGCTAATACACAGCCCCCTGAAAACGTTGTATTTGATAACAATCATAAGGATTGATTAAATGGCCTCAGAGAGGAATATCTGCTTCCATCAGGTCAGCTAGTTATGCTAATACCATGTGGCAGCAGTTATGAAGCAGATGAATTTGTGAAAATTTCTACAGAAATTTTGAGGATATAATGGCAATCTCATTTTGACTCTTGAGATTAACACATCTTCCTCCCCAACTGCTGAAAAGCATGGATGTATAAATACATTAAAGCCAACAATTTCTAGCTCCCCTTTTTATTTAAAACTTGCTTAATTAAGGCATTTATATTTCTGCAAATTACTGCAAAGTGACTGACCTAGAGGTTGCTCTGAACCTTACAGATGAAAGAATTTACATGAACTTCTCAGCAGCTTTTTTCCAAAGATGATTTCATTTAAAACTCTTCAAAATTATTCTTTTGGTCATTATCACTAAATGAAACTTCTTTAGTTGGCCAGAACAGGAAAATATTTGACTATCTCACCATGAATCTGTTCCTTAAAGCTGATTAGCTCCTATTTCATAACAGCTCTAAGCATTCCGTTATCAGCAGTGACTCCCAAATAATCACATTGGATACTTACAATAAAGCAAAATTTACTTTAATGCAAACAATTGCAAATGCAGCATGCTTCAGATTTTCTAATGTCATTTTAAGTATTATTGGCTATTAGGAAAAACAACAGCACAGCTGAAGCAGTTAACAGAAATGAACACAAGTCACAGTTTTAATTGCAGCCTTAGAGCCATATTCATTAGAGATGAACATATTGCCTTCACATTGCAAGTAGGATACCTGCATATATGATTTCAAAAGTGATACACATCTACGCAGAATATGACCCCTATCTTCCCATACCTATCTGATGTCTCTGATGAAGACAAGAATGCTTCTCCCCTAAACTTACCAACTGTGTAATGTAAAACAGTGCACACCTAACAAAAAAAAAAATTACACTTCAGTATTTCTTTAAACAAGGCTTTAGAACAAGATGCAATTTAAAGTAACATACACAGATACATGGAAATGTACTAACTTGCTATATCTGTCCCATTGTAAAAAAACATGTATTTCCAGTGCCAGATTTAAGAAAACTATACCTGCCAAGCAAAAACCTCCCCAAATTCTCGATACTACCCCTTGGAAACACAAAAAGACATTACATGGTATTTCCTGTGCTAGTAGAGGTCAACTATTGCACAGGGGTCATTTATATCTCTAGAGGAAGAACAGTGCTTGTAGAGCTCATAACACCACCCTGTTTGTATCAGTTCACACTGACAAAACTGAGAAAACTTCAGTGACCAAGGGATTCCCGAGTTTCACTTCACCATTTATCTGCCAGTTGGAAAAGCATAAGCACATTACTCAACAAAGATCAAGTATTTCACATACTCAGAGAGCTACAGAAGTCCAACAGAAAACATTTACATTGCATGTGTTAATAATGTTATATTCCTGTATTACTGAAACTTGTTTAAGAGGAAGTATTACATAAACAAAGAGAAAGCAATTAATCAACACAAGGCTTTTTTAATAAATATATATCTCTACAGTATATTCTCCACTTGAACTCTGAAGAAGGGTTCTTCTTGCATGATTTATTTTTCATTTTCTACTGATAAGACATGGCTAGATAGCTTGTAAGGGTCAGTGTAGTCAGACGGATCCATATATTACCAATTACAGTAAACTGCATGAGCATGTCATCCACATAAAGTATACTTTAAGGTTAATACAATATGGTTAGTCATTTATTAATTAGAATATATGTTGAATAATTTTATTCTTTCAGAATGAACACTAGTTTTCTCATTTGAAACTCAGTAAAAACATGAAAGGAAAATACAAACTGCAGAAAAAATATGCAACATATGCTGAAAATAAATTTGGCTGCACTACCAAAACATTTCAATGACTTGCAATTTACTGGAGAGAGCAACTGCCAACTTCACCTAGCGAAATTCATTCTCTTACTGTTACTACTTCAGTTGACAGTGGTATAGGTTTCAGAGGTCCTGCCTTTGGCTCCAACCTCATTAACCTTTAAAGGGTGGTCTCTGAGGAAACAAAGGTCTTTTCAGTTCTTAACTCCAGCTCTTCATCTTCATTTATCCATAATGCATCTGAACCTGAGTTGCTGAACAAGGAAATTATGCCAAGAGTAAGAACACCACACACAAAATTGCAGAAATATACTGCAGCCCAACAGCCAAGCTTTGCTCCTAAGTCCTTAGCCTTTCTACCACTGCGTTGCAGGTCCTCAAAAAAGTTGAACACTCTGGCTACCAAGACTCTCCTTGAAAACCACACTTGAATTTTAGGCTCTCTTCTTAGCTCATTCAAACTCACCATCCTTATCTTTAAATCTCCAGTTTTGGTGCACACTTTTCTTCTGTTTATGATTTATAGAGCCAGTTCACACTTTGCATTTGAGTCCTCATACCCCTGACCCTGTCCTTCCCTGTTTCTTGTCTCTACTGCTCCTGAGGCAGAAAGAAAAAAAAAAAAAAGGTAATTTAAAAAACCCACCTTAAACTACTCCGGAGAACTTCCTCCAGTGGTATGGACTGTACCCTAAAGCATTAATCCATAGGTCCTCTTTAATGAAATTTAATATTCAGGAAAGCCATGGAACAATACTGCCAACCCGTCTCTTTACCTCCTGATATTTTTCCAGTAATAAAACCTGTCCAGCTTATCCATATTTTATACTTTCTTTGCAGCACAATTATCATTGATTGAAGAGCAACAAGAATTGACAAGGTTCCTGGTGCTCAGCTCCAGAAAGCATATCACAGACACCAAGCTTACACAGCAAAAGTTTGGAAACAACCTCCTCTGGGAAGTCTGATTTCCTCTTTTTCACTGCAAAATTTCAGTCTCACTTGCTCCCACATCAAACTTACCCACCTCCTGCTACAGATTTAAAGAAACAGTATGGTTGTGCTCACAAAGATGACACAGCTGAACCACAGAAAGCACCTCTGATTTTCTCACCCTCCCCAGCATTTTACCTTCTTTTCACACCTGTTTTTGATAGTAGCCTCCCAAGACTGAGAATTTGGCCTTGACATGAAGCATCAGACACTAAGTCTATGACACAGAATGAAAAGGAGTAACAGAAATTTCCAAATAGTGAAGTCGGAGAAAAGGCAGGAAAAAGGATTTCACAGTTAGGATCTGCTCTCCAAGATGCTCCCTCATCAGCTTCCAGAGGGAGCTCTGCATCCGGCGAGGTGGGAGGACTGGGCCCCCTGCTGCTCCCCGAATAGTTCATTTTGGCATTTCCTTCCTGCTCCCATTTAAATGTAATGCACAAAAGCACGCTCACCAGCATGTCACCCTCCAGAAGGTACACTTCTGCTCTATCTTTTTGTATTGGAAGGACAATTTCCTCACTAAACTTGTGTGGCGTGCAGCAAACTGATTTGGTGCCTTACTCCAGGCTGGATTTCTGGTCTGTTTTCATCAAGGCTTACCTGGTATTTCAGCCAGCAACCACTACTCCTGTTTTTTACAAAACGCTGTAACACATAGCAGCACAATCTTTGAGAAACACTGGAAAGAAGATGGGCAGGGCACAAAGGGAGAAAAATACTGGACAGAAGAATGGTGTTTACAATGAGTAACTCACAGACCTGAGGCAAAAGACACACAGCATGATGTTCAGAACTACTGAAAAAGCAGCACAGTGTAGAAAATGGGCAACGTTTTCACTAAGTATCTCCATGAAGGCCTCAGGTCAGTATGATAAACACAGGATTAGAAACAGTTTGTTTAAGTGCTTAGCTGAATTAGAGCATAGGAATAGCTATCTTGGATCTTTCCCAGGCAAGTCACTGTCAGGGACATGGACGCAGTGCAAAAGTTTGGACTTGTAAGAGGCCTCGGAGATGTGTTCCCTTACAGAGACCTTGACATAAGGAAATTACTTCCAACCCAGGACATGTAGGTGCTGTGGTCTTCTTTTATGTTTTCTCAAAGAGGGTCAAATCCAAATTCTAGTTCAAACTGACCTTAAAGTTTGACTATGTGGCTTTGTCCCACAAGATGAAGCAAATTCCATTTGTAACTGATAGAAAGCCATTTTCCTGCCCATCAGAATCAGAGAGAAGGCAGGAAAAAACCCTAGACATAACCCACTCCCTTCTTACAAGATTTTTTTTTTTTTTTTTTAAGCTTATTAGGTATCACGTCCTTTCTGGCAAAAACAGAGATGTGTGTATGAAGGACACATGAAGAACAAGCTGAAAGGACAATAATATCACCATTGCTTCTTGAGACACTGGAGGGAGAGCAATAAGCAGTGAGGTTGTCCAGAACCCCCAGGCACTCCACAGTCTTACAAGGAGAACTAACTGCAAAAACCACAGTTAAAGTCATGGGGGACACTCTTTTACAAAAGCTGCTAACACCTTATGCAAGAGTCCCCACTGCCACCAGCCAAGAGGCCGTTCCTCAGAGCAAAGCTCCAGCTCTAGGTGGCATGCCTCAGCTTTCACCTTCTGCCGCCGCTCCAGGTCTGCTGCTTACTACTCATGGGACATACTGAATGGCAGAGGGAACACCAATGTGCTGCGGGGAAAAAAAAAGTAAAAGGCAGAGCAGCACACACAAAAAAAGATGATAACGTTGACAGCATAAAGACAGTATATTCATCTGTGAATGCTCATCAAGGGCAAAATGTTTTCTCATGAAAGAGGGTAGAACCTCTTCCAACAAAAAGAAAGTGCTAACATCTAAACTGAGTCTTCTGATCCTAAAAGCTACCAAAAACCACAGTCCAGAAAAGCAGGTTAGAGTTTGGACCAGCAAAAGTGCTTCCTGTAAGGCAGCGACTGCACTTCCACACATGAAGCTATCCCAGCACCAATGCTATTCTGCTGCTCTGGGTGCAGGGATTTTTTAATTGCAAGCCTCTCGCATTCCCCTCCCCTAAACTTTTCTGAACGTAAGACATATCAAATAGGACAGAGTAAACTGGGAAGCGCATAGCCATACCACCACACCACCTCCAGCAAACCCAGGCCGGAGGACACCAAGCACTCTCAGAGGCGTGCGTGGCTTTCCCTCCAAGCCTCCAGCCATAATAACCAGCCCCGCGCCGTCGGCTACTCCTCTCTCGCCGCTTACTCGACGAGTTTCAAGCCGGACGAGCCTTGCCGGCTATCCCCAGACCCCACTAGCACCCCAGGCCCCAACTAGCAATCCAGCCCAGCGCCCCGACCTACCTCAGCGGCCACANGGGGTGCGGCTGCGCCGGGCGGCGGCGAGGTGCTAAGTGCCGCTTCGGCGACGGCGGGAAGTGCGGTGGGAGTTGTTGCCGTTGCCTCGGCGGGCCGTGGTGCCTGTTGGCTCCGCGGGTGTGTGCCTCTGCCTCAGGGCGGCGGCCACGGTCCTTACCCGGGAGAGGGGCTCCCGCCGCCCCCCGAGCACCCTCCTGGGCAGGGCCTGCCTGAAGAGAAGCCAGGCAAGGAGGCGCTGCTTTCTGCGGGGACACGAGTTACGTGTGCGCCGGGCGCTGCCTCACCCTGGGCGGTCTCACTGCTGCCTGGAGCCCTTGGCCGGGGAGAGGTTTCAGCTAAGTGCGGCTCGCAAGGCACGGCTGATGGGGAAGGCGACTGTCCCGTGTGGCCCGGTAAGCGCTGCCGCATGCCTGTTCGCAAGTGGCTCCACATGCAGTGGGAGCTATCATTGAGAAGCAGAAAATGTGTGTGGGAATCAGGGAGACAAGGCTTGTAGAGAGGTCGTGTCTCTTGTTAAACCAAATGACCTGAAAGAAATGGAGAAGCTTTTAGGTGCGTACACCGTTCCTCCCAATTCAGTGGGCCTGCTGCTGTGTCATGTGTGAGGAACAGAGTGGAAACAGGAGACCTGGAAGCAGAGGTATTTACCAGTGCGAAGCAGGCCCTGGGAAACAAGGAAAGCAATTGGTAAAAGATACTGGAAGCAGGAGTTTTCGTCTGGGGGTGTGCAGTTAGCTGGGTTCACAGCTGAGTCGTCATGTCTCTTTCCCTCTGAAAAACACCACGGGATAGCTGAGGCCAGTTTGTGAGGAGCCTGTGCGTTTGTGTGTGCCCGTTAGCCATGGCTTCACATGCACAGCTGGTAATGGCTGCACAAAGGAGACATTAATGTCAGCTAGGTATTGGCTGGTAATTTCTGATTTTGTGGAGGGTGGTTGGGAGTGTTCACTCTGGGTACCCAGACCCAAGGCCTGGCTGTTGTGCATCTCTTCTGCTGTACCCGAAACGACCGGGCGGTGAGCTTTGTGTGCGGCCGGTGGGGGACTTCCCTGGCCGTGCCTTGGCCATGTAGTGACCCAGCCTCCCCTCCGCAGTATAGGGGATCGCACCTTGAGGTTGTATGGCTGCAGGCTGTAATACCAGTAAGCTCCTGCTTTTATAGTGACTCCAAGCCTTCCTCTAGCTTAAAGAAGGGGGAAATGAACAGGTGGTGAATGTCCTAAGAGTGAATACAGGGAACAATTCACTTGCCATAGCTTCTCACTTGCTACTGAAAATGGAGTTGCTTAATGAGTGTTATATTTCTCTAAGGGTTTTTTCTGCTTCATTTCTTGGGACCGTTGGAGGATGTTCATTGACAAAAGAATACAGGCTGTACAATTATTTGCATGGTTCCCCACCCCCACCCCCCCCAATGTTACAGTAACCATTCTTTTATGTATTTTTATGCTGGTTTTTGGTGGCATAATGGATGATTCTGACATCCTTTTTTTGAGAACCCTCCTTGCCTCTGGCTTCTCCATAGAGGTTAAGGTGGAGAAGATTAGCCTTGTTTTCTGCTTCAGATGTAATGCTGCTTTCCTGTAAGCAGCTGTGGGCTGGACTGTGGAGTCAGTGTTTTCATGTGTTTAAAAATGCAGAAGCTGCAATAAATGCAATGGAAAGGTTTGGTAACCATGAATGAAAGAGAACAAGCTTATTACTTTGTCCTGCTTCCTCAGGGAAATTGAAAATGTGGAGCACTAGTTTAAGTAAAAATACGTAATTTTTTAAGCAGCTGTAACAAAAATGATTAGGTATAAATGACAAATATAGCATAACGGGAACCCCAAAAATAGTATGTTTTCCATGTGCTAATAAAAAAGAAAATATTGTGGACAACAGGAATTATTGCTGATCCAAAGGCATTTCGACAGCCTGAGATGCAATGGTCAGGACTCTCACTATAGGGTTAAACTGGGCAAGTCCACTTCCTTTGCACTGGTATTTCTTTGCATAGAATTATGAAGAGTGCAAACTTACTATTCCTCTGATGACAGGAGCAGTAGGCTTGTCAAAGCATCTGCCACCTAGTAAGTTACCTGAAGATTCTGGATATTTATGTAGCCAGTAACCTTTTACAAGTATATAAAGACAAGGCACTTAAGGGGAATGTTTCTAGTTATTTATTTATACAGGAAGCCTCTTAGAGGAAACATGACTGAAGAGAATCTCCTCATGCTCAGAGACAGAATTTATTCATGACAGAATAAATTATTATATTAGACTTGGAATTCATTCTCTTCAGCTGTAACTTTACCTTTGCAAAAAGACAAAAAGATCACCGGTATCACAATGTGCAAAATATCTTCCTCTGAATCGTATTCAGTGCTCTTGCTGTAAGGCAGGTTCTGGTTCTCAGAGAAAGCCTCTTTTTTCTTGTGATTAGATCTTGGGGGTGAGGAATTTGTCTCTGAGAGATGTGGAACTGCAGTGGAACATTTTCATTGGGCATTTTGGCTCATGCCTGTCTGCTGCTTAAAAATTGACTGATCAGTTTTTATGACATATGGGACATATTGCTGCCTGTTTTGTGACTGCATTCTTTATAATTATTTATTTTTAAAATTAATTTTGATTTATAGCTGTAAACAGAGTGGGATTTTCAAGCCACTTGGGGGGAAATCACACCCAAATATTCATGAAGCAGGTCTGAAGATCTTGGTCTTATAGAGGACTGAGGATAATAATTGTGTTTTCTTTAGAGTACTTTTGATTTTTTCAATATCCATTTCTTTTTCTTTGAAAAAACCACAGAGACTGTTAAACGTTGTTTTGAATGGTATAGTTTCAAAAAATCTGTTTAGCCAATACCTTTTTTGACTTGGAGGTGCATAGAAGATTGAGCTCTGTGTGATTCATAATGAGTCAGGCCAAAAAGGGACTTAAAGCCCTACATCTAGTCTCCAAAAGGCAAAATTTTTCTTTCACAACAGCGTTCTGAACAGTGTGGCTTGAAAAGAGCAGTATGTTCTGACCTGCCCTAGTCTGCAGCAACTTCACCATACTGTCTCCTCCCATGCTTTCCTTACAATTGACAACGATAATTTTCATTCCTATTCAGTCTTTGGCCTTTTTGTTGTGGCTAGCAGTAGGAGTACTGCTTGTGCATAATGCATCTTTGTTTTACTACAGGTCTGGTCAAATACTCTCAGGAAGTCGTTTTATGCCTCTAGCTCTGTTTCCTGCTCTGCCAAAGGGAGAAAATGCTATTGCATTGTAAAACGCTGCACAGTTGGCTTATAAGAAGCCAATATTATTAAATGCCTTTTGATTTCTGAAAAATAATCATTGTGAAACCAACTTGCTTTGTATATTGCAGGTCACCAGTTTCTTACATTGGTAAACATTGTTAATTAAAGTTCCTGCAGATTTTCACAATATATAATATTTTTTGCAATATAATAACACTATATGCTTATATATAGTACTTAATATATAAACATATAGAGAGAGATTTAAGTTCTTAAAAGAAATTGAGACACTCTGTTCCTCTTTATCATGTAGGGTGTAATAGTAGCTGCAGCTGTCTGCTGTTATGTCCTGATGCTGTATTGGGAAAGAGCAATAGCAAATGCTCCTTCCATGACTGGGTGCATAAGAAATTATAGGTTTTTTTTCCCATCTTCTTTCATATCTATTTTTATTAACTTTAAGCATGATGCAAGCCATCAGCAAATAGGTGTGTAGCCTTAGGAGTACCTTATTTATAGTACATACTTATGAAATTACATTACTAAAAGAAACATAAAATAAAATTTGTTTAAACCACCTGAACTTATGTACCAAGAATTGAAGTCCAATTTTAAAGTGATTCCTTTTCTTCTCTGTATTTCATGCCTGTGTTCTGGGTTTTGAGGTTGGGGGTTTTTGTAATTTTTTTTCATGAATGCAAAGAGCCACAGATTGAGGGGTGTTAAAGGTAGGAAAGATCTCCTGGAATATCTAGTAAGAGAATGACTTTATCAGTATGTGTTTCCAAGAGTTTTCTTAGTCTAGTTCAATAAGACCGAAGTGACTGTGTTTCAGCTGCTTCACCAGAAACTATATTTATATTGCTTTCAAAATTTTACCTGATATTTCAAATACATATTTGTTCTCGCTCTATTAGCACTGTTTATAATAAAATAATTTTTTCCTCCATGGTTTTGTTTATTGTCTTGTAAATAATTAATTAATGCAGTCTTGTTTTGTTGCTTTTCAGCCTTCGCTTGGTTAAGTTGTATGTATTTAGTGCTCTTAATCTTTCTACATTGCAGCTGAGGTATGATATTATACTTAGGGAAATATACATGTCTTTCAGCTGCCTGTTGGCATTCTAGCATGGCATAAACCTGCTGAGTTCTTTGAGAGACTGAGCCTTTAAGTTTATCAGAGCTGACCTGCATTATGCCTATAGTGACCATTTTTTAGCTGCTGAATACATTTATTTGGTACGTGTTAGTTCATGATGCGTGTCTCTTCATGTTCCACTCGGAGAACTTAACCCTTCACTCATTTCTGTTGTTAGTTTTAGGAAACCTTTCTCTGTCTCACTGTTCTATTGGGGAAGCGGTGGCTATGGTGATATGTCAGCCTTGTCGGATCTGGGTCATGTGGAGCAGGATTCATGTGCCTGCCTAGCGGTAGTGTTTTTTGCCTGTGTAGCCCAGAATCATGCCTGTCTTTGCTTGTGTGAGTATTGCTGCAAACTCTTGATAGCTCATATTGTGTGTTTGCCCTTGGCTCTTACTCAGTTTTATTATCGATAATTACCCTAAATCCTTGTCCCACTTTTATGCTGACAGACAGCTTTTCAAGTGGAATACTTTTTTGTCCCAGTAAGTCCAAACGTATTATTTTTCTGCCTGCTTGACATTTACCTTTGTGCCCCCTGTAAACTCTGCCTTCCCTTTACTCCACAGAGGAGTGATTTTCAGGTCTTCTCTATTCCTTAAGTACAACTTCTAGTTATTTTTTCAAAGTGTCTCAGTGGCTGAACTGAGAACAATGACTTATTCACAGATCTGTATTATTCCTGGCAGATATTCTCTGAACAGTGGATTCACGATAAAGTAGTAACTGTTGCAAGTTGTAGACTGGAATGGACAATTTAGATAGGCATAAGGCCTAAATAAACAGGGGGGGAGGAAGTGCCACAATAACTCCTTTTTGCTATAACATGCCTGTTTGTGTGACCAGTGTTCAGCAAGGATTGTGTCTCTTCCATAATGAATACCAACTATTTTTAAAAAATTCTTGTCTTCTATATTTTTTGGCTTTGGGATTTGGTGTCTTATTTTGTTTCTGTGCAATAAGCTCTTTTCTTAAGGTATTAAGAATTTACCTGTCAAGCAAACAGTTAAGCTTGTAAAAAGACTTGGGCATAATGACTCCACTGCAGCTTATTAGAACGCAGTCCTCTCTGAGTATCAGCTTCTCTTCTTTTCAGGATTTAGAAGCTTTTGAAGCTAGTGATTTTGGAATAGCTGCCCAGGTTACGGAGCTAAAGGAACTGTATATTTCATAGAATTATTTAGTTCAGTTATTTCCACTGCTCTGGTCTTTCCAGTAACTGGAGCATAAAGAATCATAATCTACCTTAATGCATCAGAGGGAATGCTTTTAATTTACCTTTAGTTTGTCAAAAGGCAGCAATGAAAATTTGAAAGCCATGACTTTTTCTGGGGAATAAATCCTCAAAAAATATTGTGAACAATTCATCTGGGTTTTAGCTAGTCAAAATATTTTTGAATGCAGACAGAACACCCTTCACTGAGAAACTTATTTCCGGTTAAGAAATGTGTACTCCCTTTTCTTCATGTATTTTTTTAAGATTCTTAACCAGCTTGTACTCAAAAATCCTCATGATCACAAAGTCTGTTTCCATACAACTGTGAATGCAATGTCACAGCTACTCATGTTGTAGTAACAGCAA
>VYZV01037681.1:29453-43280 GCA_013401275.1 Pandion haliaetus | reverse complement strand
GAGCCGCCTGTTCCCGGCCTCGCACGCAGCCGCCGGCAGTTCTGGCTGACTGGATTCGGACGGGGGTGACATCCCTGTCAGCGGTGGTAACGGGAGTCTGTCCCGGAAATCCGAGACTTCCCCTCTTACCTGCGTCCATTTCCGTTGTTCGGTGTCCATTTAAATAGAAAATGATTTCCGTGTTTGAATAAAAAAAGCTGTTTTTCTGGGCTCTGGTGCGCGTGCAGAGCAGCACGGCTTGCGCTTGGAGGCGAGGCCCGGCCGCCGGCGGCTGTCAGAGCTGCGGGCGTGCGGGGTCTCGGCCTGAGGTCGGGCGGGGAAGCGGCTGGCCTGCCTCCTGCCCTGGGCTCTCTTCGGACCGGTGTCCCAGCCCCAGGGGGGTCCACATAGGTTACTCTCTGAAATGATAAGCAGTGATGAGAAGGCGGGATTATGCCCGGGGGGGTCATTTAGTTTAGTTTTAAGGGGAGATGGCCCAGGGCCTGCAGGAGGGATAAGGCAAAACCTGCAGCAGAGCCACACTGGGGGGGGGGTGGGGGGCTGCAGGAGGAGTAGCACCCAGGTCACCCGAATTTTTCTTCAGCAGCATTGCTGCAAACATGGTGGTTCTGGGCATGCTGTACTTGCTTAATTAGCAAGGGGCCCTGAGAGTGTAGATTTGCATAATATGCGCTGGAAATTAATCCGTTATCATCCACCACTGTGCCTTGCACATGGCTTCTGCCCTGTTCGGTACCTAACAGGGTAACTGAGTGGAGGTTGTCGCTTCTTTTCTTTTGTTTCAGGGCTAACCTGCTTTGAAGTGGCAATGCACTTACCATCTTTTCAGTGTGATGAGTGATTTGTACCCATTACACGTTGATCAAACTGGAGGAATAGCTTCACCATTAAATGTAGCTATGTATAAACAACCAGGCAAAAAAAAATCATACTTGAATAATGAAAATTCGTGTTCATAGGAGGCAGACTGCGGTATGGGAGGGAAGACCTATTCTGCAAGAAAAGCACAAGCAAATTAAATTACTCATGCAAGAGGTAGAATGTGGAAGCAATGTTTTACAAAAGAACTGACTAGGCCAACTATGAGAATGATTCAGCTGGCAGTTCCCAGCAGATTTGAATTGTACATAGCTTCTCATTTGTTCAGAAAACGTCCGTCTGAATGGTATTTCACTGTAAATGTCTAGGACTTAATTTGTGGTGTGTTGGGTGCTAACTCAAAAACAGAAGCAAACCTGGTTTTGAGAAAAAAAAAAATGGGGCAAGCAGATTCTTCCCATCTGTGTGCACATACCTGAAAATTCCTTGCAGATGGCAAATTAAACATTAAGATCACTCCACGCCCTCTAGTGCTTAATTTTACTGTCCTTGTCCAGAAATGAAATCTCCTGTTGTGCGAAATAGCTATGCACCAGCTAAGTCCAAGGTACTCTTTCAAACAAAGCTCTCCTTACAAGCAGTTCTGCATTAAGAATCTTAAATAGAAACCTTGTCATGAGCATTTATGAAAGAGAAATTGAAGTCCTTGAGGTAGAGAGGTCTGAACAGCAGGTGACAAGTAGCAGCTGTACTTCATGGCTGTAGTAATGGGAAGAAAGCAAATTAAACCTTTTTAAAATTTTAAGTTCCTTCCTCTTATTTCCCTTTTATTTTCTACCAACTTACACCTTTCCATATAGCTTTCAAAACTTAGTTAATATACAGAAAATAAGTGATCTTTTTTATGCTTATTCAACATAATGCATGAGAGGCTGCTTTTTAACAGGAACTTCGTAGAAGATTCTTTTAAGACTTAGTATTCGGGAGCCTGTTTTTATTCATATAGGATGGAAGAATTAAAAGTGTGCCTCTCTGCTCCCTTCTCATGGAAGAGAAGGGAGGTAAAAATGGTTATACGCCTTCTTTCTGCCATCTGCTTTTGGACTAGTTGTGGCAGAATGCACACACATTGGTAAGAGCTGTCAGTTGCAGCAGGGTTCCAGTGGTACTTGTTGGCTTTGATCTAGTATTTCAGTAGTGCATGGCTCGCTCTTTGGCACCATGCTTGTCCTTTCTGGAACCTCGAATGCCTCTTAAAATAGAGCTTGTGAAAATGAGCGGTATAAAGCTGGTAGCACTGTCGCTCCAGCCCGTCAGACTTACTGGAGCAGTGAATTGGGAGAACACAATGGAAAACATTTTCCCAAAGAGCTACTGAGATGAGTCTTTTATATTCTGTGATTGAGTCCTGCTGCATTGGCTGTGCATCGTTCTCCATGGTTTGGCAGGAATATGAGCCTAATTATCAGTCTGTTCCTGAAAATCCTGTTGACAGTAAATGCTTGACAAGATATTCACCTTACCTGTGACCAGTTGGTCCTCTCTATCTATTCAGTACTGCTTTCAGAGTGTGAATTTTTTAAGCAGTCCCTTAGTAGTTCTAAAGCAATTAATTTTTAATTGTTTTGGTGGGTGTTTTTTTCTAAGAAACTCTTGCTTTTTCGGCTTTTACGGTGAAGCTTTCTGTTCTTGCAGGTCCCAGAGGGAACTGCAGTTATTCAGGATCTAATATCGTTCTATTATTCAGGATCTAATATTGTTCCGTTGGCAAGAGATGGAACTTTCTTGCCAGCAGTTAGAAGTAAATTGAACAGAGGCACCATGCAAATGTATTATTAGAAAGCTTATCAGTCAATAGATGAAATGCTGCACAAATTCTTAAGCAGGCTGTGATGGTTACTGGTAAAAGCGTGGAGGAAGTTGGAAATTTTGTTACAGATACCAAACACTGATTTAAGACAACTTCAGAGTATTCTCAAAGGACTACTTTTAAAAACAATTCTTGAAAGTTATTAACAGTGTTTTAAATGAGAGTAAAGATAGATAAATGTATACTGAGCATCTGGGAAGCAAAGTGTTTAGTCTTAATAGGGATGATCTTGCTGATATAATATGCATCTGAGTAGTTGTACAGACACAAGCACTTCATGATGTTAAATTAGAGTTGATTTGATTATGGGAGTTTTGCTCGACTAACAGAGGGGGACGTTAGGCAGTTCTTAAGAAGGGCTGCAAAAACGTTTTTACTTTAATGTGCAGATACCTAAGCCGTGGATGTCTTATAAGTGAAAAGATGAATGACACTTGAGCAGCAGCAGTAAGATATGCTAGCAATGAGAGGAGCTTTACAAAAACTGTGAAGTTACAGAACATTCACATTATGGTATGATCTGAGATTTCCAGGTGTATCAGTTTGAATCACAACTTCTAATGTTGTGTCAGGTCGGTCCAGCCAGTTATACATATGTTCAGAGCTGCCATGCTGGCCGTCTTGAAAATGTCATTCAAGTATTTTATAGGTCTTCTCTTCATTAGGTTTGCTGTTTTAAGAGCTGGTGAATAGGGTTGGGGAGGTGGGGACCAAAGGTTGTCTAGTTTTGCCACATCTGTGGCACATCTGTGACACATCTTTAATTTATAGGAAAAAGCTAAACTACCAACCAGCTGGTTGTGACAAAAATACTAGCTTTAAAATAGAAATAGAACTGCCTATTTTAGCTTATTTGTTTCTCCAGATTACTTTAAGCATTTGAGTATTTTCCATTTGCTTGTCACTAGAAATTCATTTCCACAAATACGTAACAGAGGCTCAGACAGTTCACCCCCACTAATCCTTCCACCCTTCAGAGCAGCGACACCAAATGCAGGGAACATGGAAGCTGTGGAATACTTTCCCAGTGATGGTCCCATTTTGAGCCGGTTTCAGTAATTATTGCTAGCTCTAAAGGGCACTGCAGAGGTCAGTGATAAATTCTTCACTTCCCAGTTTCCAGAGCTTTCACTGTAACTCAGCTCAGTGTTACGGAAAAGCATCTGGTAACAGTATTTCTGCATTAATTACATTTTAGAGTACTTAATTGTAGCTAAGGACAAGCATGTGCAATCAGTCTTTTTCCCATGCTCGCAGCCTCTCCCTTTTGCCAAAGAGCTCCGCTTTTGTCTTGTGAGCCTGCTGTGACTTCAGCCCAGATGTTTCTGTGCCAAGAGATTGGAAAAATAGTAACATTGCAAAATCCAGATTTAGTTAAAAGAAAAGATACAGACTTGGAAACAGCATATTGAAGGCGTCTTAGTTAAAATATTTACTTCTTCTGTGAGGACTTCTAATTGTGGTAGGATGGAAATGACTGCAGAGAATCAAATGGAGTTTTTTGTGTCAGAGCAAGAACAGGAAGTCTGTGAGAAGAAGCTGCAAAACCTCTGCTGGACTGCTTGTTGCTGCAGTGCCTGTGAGATGCCTTTCAGTCAGGCAGTAGTATGGAAAGCTGTCAGCCTGCTAAAAATGAGCTTGAATGGCTTGCTCTGGACTACAGGTGCAAATAATAATCTATGTACGCCTTCAGTCTGCTTCTTAGGTAGGCCTAAAAGCAGAGAGATGGGAGGCATGTCCTTTTGAAACAGTCCTAGAAGCACACCTTCAATATTTACATAGAGTGGTCTTATGCTGCCATCTCAAAGTGGCGTATGTGTACGCTGCTGCACAGGTACTCTTGCAATTCTTGAGTTTTCGTGGTGTGCTTTTGCTACTGTGTTTTTAAACTTAAAAACTTTGATTCAAGACCTTTACCCTCAAAGTGCTGCAGCTCTTAACATGCTTTGCTGTTTGGCCACAAGTATCAACTTGACCTGTTGGTGTGAGGAATCTTACTGTTACTAGATTGATTTTTTTATGTTCAGCATTATTTAATCTTTTTTTCTTTGCAAATCTAATGCTCTGATGAGAACAGAAGAAGGTAGGGTACTGAGGTATTCAGGGATGTCTACGTGTCTGAAATGAAATCAAAAGTAGAGTAGCAGGGAAATCTTCAGTATTGGGAGCACTCTTAAGTAATTTTTGTTAAATAGTAGCTTACATAAGATATTTTTGTAGTAGTACTAGTTGTAAGATATCCAACATGAAATCCGTCTTTAATTGGCTGGTGCCAATTGCTTGACAGTGTGTGGGATAAATCAAATTACTTAGTTTTGCGCATAATAGACTGATGTTCTCACTGCTGTAAGAGATTCCTTATTCTAGTCAGCATGGGGAAGCGTACAAACTGAGCTGCCTATTGACTCATAGGGCAGGGCTTGTGCCCATGGGTCTGCCTGCTCTATACTTAAGCTGCAAGGAGAGAGCTTCGATTTTCAAGAGCACTTCAAATTAGTAGCAAATTAGTCTACTGCTAAAACTTGTGAAGGAGGAAAGAGGGAGGGGTTTTGAAGCGAACTCTTACGCTAGAAGCAGAATAATTACGTATCATGGGAAATCCTGTAATCCCTATCATCCTACCCAGAAGACAGGGTAGACACCTAGGCGGGATTTTACTGCTTAGTTTCCACAGATGCTGTAAAGCTGTAATCTGCCAAGCGCGGTCCCCTGGATCACTTTGCTACTCCAACTCACCATGAGGCCACACAAACACTTGTATGAACACAGCTGGTACCTGGGCAGCTTGGGGCAGATGAGTAAATAGGGACAGTGGTCCAACGCTACCACGCTTTCTGGCTACCCGTGCCCTCCCTTGATTGCATATCAGTCATGGTCTAATGTCCTAAGTGGAACTGACTGCAAAAGAAGAGGCCCTGCTAACACAGCCATTTTGTGCACCAGGAGCTTGCTGCGGGCACAGCAGAAAGAAGTGGCTGTGTTTAGGTAGCGATTATGTTGGCCTGCTGCACGGCTGTGCTTGTTAAAAATATATTGTGGCAAATGCAATAATTTCTGATCAATAGAACCTGTATGAGCGTTGACAGCAGGACAATTGCTAGAGCCTAAAAATACTGTCACACGTATCCGATACATTTCATCAGAGTATTGTCCAAAGCTGCTTGCAGTCCAGCATCGCTTCTCCACAGTGTGCTGCAGATCAAGTACTCTGGAAATGGGAGTCTGAGTGGTGCTGCTTGTACTGAAACTCTTCCTATGCAGCTTTGTGTGCATTTACGAGGAATTGGGTCTTATATTTATTAACAGATATGCTATTGTATCCATATTAAAATGTACAGAGAACTATTCTAAGCTTTATAGCTGATCACCTTCATATGTTTGGGCTGGCTTGGTGTGGAACAATACTGACATTCAGTGGTTGATTATACTTGCCACTGCTGTGTGACTATCCAGGAGATTTTGGAGGGTTTTAATGTTCAGCACTGGCTAAATTCAGAACGTGTTTAATTGAACTGGATTAAAGCAATGGTATCAAGGCTCTTTTATAAGAATTCTGTGCTCACAGTATTAAAATTGTCTGTTATTTTAACAAACTAAATTAGAGATTAATTTGGTCCGGGAGAGATACAGTAGAAACACGAAGTAATGCTGTGAAGCTTTGTTTCCTTTCCTATTCTTAAGCAAATTGGCAATCACAGTTTCCAAAAGAACTTCCTTTTGTATACCATATTGGCTTAGTTGGATTTTTCTGTCTACATTTTGAATATTAGTCTTTTTGTGTCTACCACCAAAGACAGTGTGCTCTTAGCAGGAGGTATCTAAGACCTGGCAAGGCCCCAGTGAAGATGAGTACATTGCTGTCATGCATGTGAAGGAGCAGCTGGAGTTTAGAATTTGAAAAGCTGGATCTTGGCTACCTTCCCACATCTGCTGACTTAGGTGGAAGGAAATAGCTGCTAACTACCTTCTGTAGTAGTCCTTTTTCACCTTCTCTTTCACCTTTGGAAGACGTACTTTTGTATTGTCAAGATCTGCAGGGCCAGACCATTTTTCAGTGTTAAAAGTGTGATGGGAGGTCAGCCTAGTACTCTGGGCAGTTTAGATTCAGACACAGCGTCAAGAGCTCACTCTGGACAGAGCTAACTGCTTACTCCAGTATTTTGGGATGAGGCTTAATCACACAGTGTTTGGACTTCTTAAATCTCCGTGGGACTAGGCCATTTACATCTAGATGCTTCTGTGCCGTCTTCACGTTTGTGTGCCAGAGTTAACATTAGTGAAGAAGCAAATTTTATCTGCATTTTATGGCATGATCCTGGCCAAACATCCCAAAATTAATGACAACTATCATAGGTTTTTTGGTAGATGTGTCTGGCTTTTCTTGGACATGCAGAGTCGATGGTGGTCTTCCTGTTTCAAGGTGTGGATGCCCAGTAACTGTTTGGTCTCTTTCCAGTCATGGATTTCTCCAAAGGCTAACTAAGCTTCAGTTCAGGATATCTCTATTGCTATCATCTGCCCATTTCCACCACCGCCTCTGCAGCGCCCTCTGGCAATGTAATAACTTGCATCAGGAAGCTGATGTGACCAGAAACTCCTTTTTCTGGGTCAATTTATGGCTGGACCGGTTTCCTAATGTAGGTAATTGCAGAGCCACAGACCTGCTCACATCAATACCTGGAAGGCAAAAGGGATGAATAGCCAGTGGCAGGGGCAGCTTCTTCAACTACAGAATGAATTTTTGCAGGATATAAGTACCAAGGTTAACTTCACCTTGATAAGCCAGTGCTTGGGTTACAATTTGTTTGTTTTCTAAGCCTGAGTTTAAATTTGGACTTTATTTTTGTCAGAGGATGGTAATGCTGCAAGTCAGCCAAAGCATTATATCTGTCTCATGTAAAGGCTAAAGAGATAGACTGAAGTCTAATAGCATTTGTCTCTTCTGTAAATGTGGAGAAAATGGTTTTGAATCAACAACTTAGTTCACTTACCATCTCACTGAAAGTTAAGAAATAGACTGGGAATTAGTTTTTAAAAAGGAAGATAAGCTTCTTTTCCCATGAATAAAATGCAGGATCAGTGGCTGAGGCATGTTATTTGTAAATCTTTAAGGATATAAGAAAAAACAGTTACTTTCCTTATCTGCGGTTCATACTCCTCTTTTTCCTGAGTGAGCCAGTTTTTCAGTGGAAAACGTTTTATGTAAACATATTTCATGTGTCAAGCACATCTGAGGCAATTAAATCCATTTTAAACTCTTAGTTTTGTGTACTTTTAATGAATTACAATCCTTTGTCCAAGTGCAGATTGGCATAGATCATAAGTAAAAGACTAATCAGCCAGCAAATATACTTTTCTAGTTCAATAGCTGAAAGCTGACAAGCTAAAGAGCTATATCTTTAAGATAGTGCAATTCTTAATTATGTGTGTAAATATGACACAAATTCCATCATAGAAAACTTTATGTGTAAGTTACCTTTACATGTTGCCAAACGTGTTTAAGTGAGTGCCAACTCATGAGAGTCCGCTTTTGTTTAAGAAATTGCAAATCGCAAATAAGGATGAAAGTGGAAATCAAGGGTGCTAGCTTCTTCCTTACTTTGTGATATACGTTGGCGACTTAATCCCCTGTGAAATATTTTGCGGTGGAACATTCCTCTAAATAAAGAAAAAGCAATTTAAAGAAAAGCAGCAAAGCAGATCTTTCTTTCTTAAATTCACAATGCGTGTTAACAAAGAATGACCATTGTAAGAAAGGGAATCTGGGAGAAGAAATAATGTCAATCCTTATATCCTTTTGTTCATTTTAACTTCTTTGAATGTGTTTCCAACAGAAAAATGATCCACAGCCTGTTTCTTATAAACTGTTCTGGTGATATATTCTTGGAGAAGCACTGGAAGAGCGTTGTGAGCCAATCTGTGTGTGATTATTTCTTTGAAGCTCAGGAGAAGGCAGTCGATGTTGAGAATGTGCCTCCTGTCATCTCAACGCCACATCACTACCTCATCAGCATCTATCGGGATAAAATCTTCTTTGTGTCTGTCATACAGACAGAAGTGCCACCACTCTTTGTAATTGAATTTCTGCACCGAGTAGCAGATACTTTCCAGGTCTGTCACCATTAAATAATTCTAAAATTGAAATAATTCCAAGGGAATTTTTGTATGAACTTCTTTTAAAGGAAGGTACTAAACCCTCCTGTCAGTGACTTCCCCCTTTGCAATTTTTAAGTCAAGCTGTGGTTTGTAGAGTACAAAGGAAAAGAAGGTGTATTTTGTGTATTAATTTGATTTATAGTTACCGGTGCACATGCAGTAAAACCCAAATCCCGCTTTGTAAATGCTGTCTTTTTTTCTGTAAGCTTTTGTACTGTTCATGTTATATAGGTGAAAAGCAGCATGCAGTCATGGAGCACTCTGTAGGGAGGAAAGAGCTGCAAAGCGTGAGTCAGTTTTCAACCTGTTTCACAGATACCGTAAATAAAGGAACCTCTGTGAAGACTGAGCATTGCCAGAAGACAGTCTCCTTATGAGTCTTCTAACTGAAGATGTGTTAATGTTCGCAAGTGGGAGAACGTTTAGGACATATATGCTAGTAAACCAGATTACATCAATTTCACTGTTCATGCTGTCTTTATTTTTAGTTAGATGATAAATGTCACCCTAACATACGATGCCATCAGACTACAGAAGTAGCTGGTCAGTTTAGGCACTAGAATTCCTCGATATATTGGGGGGGGTTCTGTAAGCAGAAAAAACAAACAAACTTTTGCAAAGCATTTTAACAAGAATAAAAATCCTCTCCTTTGTAATCCCTGATTTGTTTAGGATTACTTCGGCGAATGTTCTGAGACTGCAATTAAGGACAATGTAGTTATTGTATATGAACTTCTAGAAGAAATGTTAGACAATGGTTTTCCACTGGCAACAGAATCTAACATATTGAAGGAACTGATTAAGCCTCCTACAATTTTGCGCTCCGTTGTCAACTCCATCACAGGTATGAAAATAAATAATTTTCAGTGGTGACTGGCTGCTTCAAAACAAAGCCTCATCATGCTATAGCTAAAAAATAATATCATATCGGTGTGAATCTGTAAGGTGAGGCCACTGTCCTGCCTCTTCCCACAATTAAGAGTTGAATAAAAGCAACTTTCTCCTTATTTGCATTTATGCCTGTCCCTTTTGCTGTCCCCAGTAGCACTGTCTGGTCCAGCCACAGCTGCTGAAGTCCCTCAGGAATAGCAGTTCCCACCACAGACAGCACATACTGCAGACAGGTGCTCTGGGACTGGTACAGAGCTAGCCCTAAGCTTCGAATAACTGAGTTGCATTGGAGAAGGTTATGCATTTTATAAGAAATCATTATAGAAAGGTATATAACAGACATCCAGTAAATCTTTGCCGGCTGGGAAGAGAGAGCATGAAGGGAAGCAAATAGCCTGTCCTCGGCCTCCTCCCTGCCCCCACCACCATTAGCATCCATCAAGTTCAGAGCTAGTTTCAGGCTGTTGTAAATGGGTATGTCTCACACTGACAGAACCAAATGTTTGTCAGCTGAGCTGGTGGAATCTGCTTGTCTGGCAAGCAGGTGCAAAGGAGGTACGCCGTGAGGTGTCACATGGGGTCAGAGGTACGTGAGATGTTTGCCTGTACGTTGTGTTAGAGAAGGGTAGTAGGTGGGCTGCAGGGCCACGCAGAGGTAGTGCTTGGAGGAGCTGGTCTTTGAGGTAGCACATGTGGTTTAATCTTTGAGTATAAATCTCATCAGTTTTAATTTCTGTTTTTTCGTTTGGTTGTTTTTTTTTTTAATGTGGTTTTGGATGGTAGTAGTTATGAAAAATATCTATGACGTTAATGGAGTAGATGCACCACTGTAAGGGGAATTAAGACTCCTGAAGCCAAGGGTTGCAGCATCAAATCCTCTTGTTTTATCTAAAGCCTTATTAGAATTCCCTAGGAGCCTAAAGCGCCTGCCCAGGGCAGCCTGCATCTTGTCACTGTCAACAGCTCAGCACTGAGCAGGTGGGGAACAGCAGCCTGAGAGCTCTTCTGCCTGCCCGGCCTGGCAGCCGAGCCTGCATAGCACTGCTGCACCCTGCAAGGCTGCTGAGGAACGCGAGGCACAGCCACTGTTCCCCTTCAGAGGTGCAGTGGGAGTGAGGAAATGGTTGTAACTCATCCCCCATGTGTTACAGCACTGGAGTGGACTTTAGGGAGGGGTTTTTCTGTGTGAGTTATTTTACTAGGTCAAAAGAATGAAAACTTCTGCTTTCTGCCTTCTAGGAGAGGGCCTACCCAGCAGGTTGTGTAGAAATGCTAACTGCTGGCCACCAGCCTCAGTGACAACAGGACACACTACCACATTTGTTGTGCTAAAGGGCACAAGCAAGTGTGAGCTGTGGCCCGGTCCTGAGACCTACTTCTAGCAGAGGGAGTTGTTTCCACTATACTAGGATTCCAAGATCAGTCACCTAAACCCCAGAAGTGATAAGATTTTTATTTTTTTTTCCTTTTTAAAGAATCATCAGTTTACTTTATAACTAGGTAGCTCAGGAAGCCCTTCTCTCACACTGAGTGGTATGAAGAACTAGGAGCCAAGAATGACAGCAAGGCAGGCAGGGGCAGGGGCATCACTGGTAAGGAGCCCAGAAGTGGAGCCAACAGGTCCGTCAGGATCGGGATCAGATGATAACAGGGTCATCTACATTTCAGTGATTGCCAGGAAAGTCATCATGATGAGACAGGTTGGGCCAGAAAGTCAAATCTATGGGCCAGGGTTTGGATCGATTTGGCACGTGGTCTGGTGGAGCCATGGCTGTTGTTGCTGCAAAGTAGCTCAGATGGGTACCAAGGGTGAGAGCCTCAGCCTAACTCCTGAGCAAAGGGGGAGACAGACCTCCCTAAGGCTTCTTCCAGGTCTTACTGGTAAATCAGCCCTGAAGGCAGCCAGGTAAAACTCTTAGGAGAAGAGGGAGGTGTGCGTAAGGCCCTCACAAGAAGCTGTAATGTCTTGAATCGTAGTGATGAAATCCTTCACAGGATCTAGCCCCACACCTACTCCCACTCAAACCGCCTGCTGACTTGAGCCTTGTATTTTGCTGTGCAAAATACAGTCTGAAAACCGTAAGTCTGGACACATGCCTGAAGTGCATTCACGTCACCTAATGAATGAAATTTTAGTGGTCCAGGTTCTAGTCTGCAGTTCTTGGGGGCAAATCTTGCTTTGATTCTTAATTTTGGCAGCTGAAACATTCCTCTAGTAATTAATTACTGATTTTGAGTTCCTTTTCATTTTTAAGGCAGTAGTAATGTGGGTGACACACTGCCCACCGGACAGTTGTCCAACATTCCTTGGCGCAGGGCAGGGGTAAAATACACAAACAACGAAGCCTATTTTGATGTCATTGAAGAAATTGATGCAATTATAGACAAATCAGGTAAGATGCCTTGCAAACTCATTTTGTTTGTTGAATGTGTTTACATTTCGCTACTGATGTTTAGAGAGAATACAGTCTAACTGCTTTTTTGCATGTGTTTTATAGACATAAATCTGTATCTTAAATAGAAATATACAATTTAAAATGACATGCCCAAATGTATTTCTTCAGTTCATTTTAAAATAACTGCTCCAAGAACATCCACAAGAAATACTCTGTACTTAGATGTTTTCTGTTTGTGTATTAATTATCTCTCAAGAGATATAAATGGGAAAAACAGGTGAAGTTTTAAATGCGATGAGAAAATTTTCTTCCATTGTTCCTGCCAGCAATTTACTGTAGTCCTCATAGGCCCTCAAATGAGCAAGACAAAAAGCTTTCATTAGCTTTCTTCTGATAGCAAGACAAAACTTGGTGCAAAATAGCTGGACAGTATTGTTTTCCTTATATGTAAACTGGATCCAGGTACTATGAAGCATAATAATACTTTCTTTTCTGTAAGTGAAACATGATATCTTCAAATACAAAAATTTTTAATCTGAGATTTAACTCTGAGGAGGAATCTGATAACTTTTGTGTAAACGTTGGCACTGCCAAGAAGTAGAAAAAACTGATGCAAAAAGAAAACTGCTACGCTGTGGACAGGAGCCTGCTGCTTTGTTCGTTATTGGAGCCATTGGTTACTAAAGCTGAAGACTGCATGACACCATTTTTTGGTGGTATGGGACAGGGAGCAAATCTCTGATTTCTTCATTCAGTGCTGCTGTTGTAGCAGTAGTCAATGTTGTTTTGGTTCCATACACCAATGCGACAAATGCTTTGGCCACTGTTGAAGTGGATAGTCATAAATAGCTATTGTGCAGCTCTTAGTCTTGGCGTCTTGAAACTAAAAGAAGGTGGCTGTCATGGTCAGAACACCCTGACGGCTGTGTTACTCTCCTAGCTCAATAGGATTCCCAAGAGTATTATGAGTGCTTAGTCTGAGGAGTCATAATCAAGGCCATATTTGTTTTTATGTATGTATTTCAAGCCCAATCAGTGTCCACTGAGCATTTAAAATTTCCTACTGAAGATCCACTGCAGTAGTCATAGCTACTCTTTTCTGCTTTGATCCCTTGGGGACTAGCAATGCAAGAATCTTTCTTCCTAACCTTTACTAGGACTAAGAAGTAGCTAAGGTTGCTCCCCTAGAAGAGGGATGTTACCTTGTTTCATAGGGATATGGTTAACTGCTTTCATCTGAAACAGGATCCCTTCTTTTCAGGCAAAGTATTACCCCAGCAGTTTATACTTCCCCTTGACTAGATCGTTTCTACGTATCTTCTAAAATAACCTTTGCTTGTAGGACTAATTAGTCTAAAATCCTGCTAATGCCTTTCTGTCTTTATAGGGCATTTAAGGAAATGNTTTTTCGGGGGCGTGCTATAGATTTATTTAACATCAAGATGAATATGTAATCCCACTGTTAAACAAGCCATGCTAGCGAAAGCCAAGGTTATCTGGAACTTTATAGCACAAACTTACTGTGTTTTGATGTCGACTGTTTTGATGTGCTTCAACTTCCCTGCACCTCTATACAACTTGGTAGTTTTCTGGAGACAGGGGACAGGGATGAAAGAAAGGAAGATTCATCAGAGCTTGTATATTCTGAAATTCTTATTTGCTCATTGCTGGCAACCAGTTCAAGCAGATCCAGTA
>VYZV01037681.1:0-17735 GCA_013401275.1 Pandion haliaetus | reverse complement strand
AAAAAAAAAAAAAAAAGTATTTGAGGCATTTACAAGTTAAGTCATTACCTGTAAGAGGTTTGTTCTAATGCGCTTGTCAGTGCACTGCTTTGCCACCTCTTTGGCTAATCGAGTGACTTCATCTGATGCCTTAGCAATATCCTTTGCACACTGAATAAGGGCACGCTTGTTTCCACTACCTCCTCTCACCAAGCGAGACATCTCTGCCATTAGCAGTGCCATTCGTTTAGCAGCAGCAATGATGTCATTACCCTGAAGAGAACAACATAAGTTAGTGTTCATGCCAGGACAGAAGCTTCACAGAAGTCACGACTGAATGGCAGTCTACATTTTGGTAGCAACCCTTTCAAGAAGTTAGGGATGGAAGAACTATTTGTGGACACAGAAGAGATTTCTTCAAGGAACAGGGAAGATCTGTATTAATTGTATGTTTCTGACATTTTTCTTCCTAACACTCAGTAAGAAAGTTCGTTTCAACACTGGAAAAGAAGTGGTAAAGAAAAGCGTTAGTTTGTCCATGGAATGAGTTACTGCTCTGCTGGCTAGGTTTTAAGATAAAGCATCTTATTAGCATTTGAAATTCCAGATTTCCCAAAAAAGTCTTTTTTTGAAATTAAAAAAAGTGTGCTAAATAGCTTGTTAAACCAAATAGCACTAATTAAGTTAAATACTGTAGTCGTAACAGTTGAGCTTAAAATTTTCAGTGGCATCTGAAACTGAAGTTGTTAAAGCATCAGCTATGCTGCTATAATGCTAGAGGATAAATGGAAAAGAAACTGTAACATACAAAACTCGTCACAGGTAATGTGGAAATGAGGTGCAACTATGACTTTTTTTTTTTTTTTTTAAGTTATTCCTTGAAAATAAATCTTCCTTTTTGACAAAATCTCCCCGTTTAAAACAAAGATTAAGAGATTCTCTTCCAGGAGAGAAGAACATGATAGTTCAAAAAAGAACCAGTAATATTTCTTACATTAAAATCCAGATTTCTTGTACATCAAAATTACAGTCACAGAAATACTTCTAAGAAATATTTGAAACGTGAATTAATTTTGATCGAGGCAAAATAATTTCTTATACACTGTTCTAGAGAGAAACCTAGTGCAAGAAAAAGCAGACCTAGATCAATTGTTAGTAGTCTGTTAGTGTGTTTACATTCACCTTTGTCGACAAAGTTGTTAGACGAAAGTGAACTATTTGGTGCCATGAAGTATTCCTATTGTGTGGATGAAATATTAGCAGAGTGAGTTAACTATTAGCACACTCTTTCCTTGGTATAATTCCACAGTTAACGACCAATGAATTTCGGAGCAAAGAGTACACAGAGAGAACCCAACTTGGCAAATGTATTCTCTATCCCGGTGCACATACTTCCATGACTCACTACTAGCAAATTCAAGAAGATATGCCAGATATTTTACAGATACAGGTGACACAAAAAGCTGAACTATTCATTACTGTGACCTAATAGCTAAACAGTATGCTAGTGTAACCAGTTAGGATGCAAATGACATAACACAAAGCTTTTCCATGTTTTCACGTAGGAGGATCAAGAAATTAGGACCAGTGTCATTTACGAAGCCCTCTAACAAGTTATCCAAGCATCAGAATCTGAAAAGGACAAGAACATTTTTAAAGCCCTTTTTATTAAAATAGCTTAGTATATCTATGTATGTAAATATATACACACAGATACATATACAAACACACACAGCCCCTAACCTTTGTTTGTTATGGGACACCAACCTTATTTTTTGCAGCATGCTATGAAGAGTGACTAGTCTTGCAAACGTTTGTGCTTAGACAGAAGAGACAGGCTACTTGTGAATGTCTGAACCTCATGTTAGATTTCCACTGATTTCATATAAACACAGTCGCAATTCAGCAGCTAACAGCATTCAGTGCAGCTTCTTCATAAAAAGAACTCTCTCAAGACTAGCATTTGCAATACAGCCAAGTGAAAGCCAGCAGACAGTCAGTCCTCTTCGATAAACACTGCCACACAAAGCCATTCCTTGTTGGAAGGTATTTTAACTGATGGCATCAATGGAGGCAAAAGCACAATAGACATGTTAAATGACTTCTTGAATGCTGTATACTCTGCTGTATCTGGAAGTCATTAAGAAACCATTAACCATGGCTTCCCAGGTAGCCCAAATGAATGGAAAAAAGAATGGGGGGGAGGGAAGGCAACCCCTATTACAATTTGAAAACTGCCATAACAAAGAAGAACAGGCAGATACAAAGGGAGAGGAAGCCTTTGAATATTAATAAGTGACGCAAATCAAGCTTCAATCCGGCACTGACAAACAGATCTAGCAAACTTGTGAAGCCACTCTCAGTCCTCAAAAAGAAGTGCAGACACGCTTATTCATTCAGAATGGCGGGGCCCAGCAGGGATCAAGAGTGATGCAAATGTGTCAGCGTTCCAAATGGCTGGATGCACACGGATCAGTCCCCGGGGAGACTCAGGAGTACCTTACTAGACCACTTGGTTGCTTCGCGATGTAGAGACTGAGCAGCAGCCAGAATGGGCTGGTTAACCGGCTGATTGGTTGGCATTAACAGCAGCTCAGGCTCGTAATCATCTTCAATGTCAGAGGGGAGAGTGAATTCAACATCTGCATCATCCTCCTCATCTATATCTACACCAGCCTCAGCCGCTTCATTAATCACAGTCACATCAGGCTTTGCAGGTGGCAGCAAGGGTGGAGAAACAGGGGACAGTTAGTACAAGAAGCAGAATCTGGTAGAAGAGCATGAACTGAGCTGTTTTAGTGATCAAAAAACATCATCTTGGTCTCTCAGGATCTGACAAGGCAGCTCCAGGGTCAGGTCAGGCAGAGGAGGGGAAGGAATACAAAATTCGTAGAAGAGAACAAACATTTCACCCGTGAACCCAAGTTATCAAAAATATTAAGATGTTACAATTCAAAGAAGCAGCACATTTTTCATCTGAGCGTACAGCTTCTACAGATACAGACAGAAGCTGACTTGCAGAACAACGTTTTTCTGGCAAGACAATGGTGAAACGAATGGATTTTCTGTTTCAATGAAAGCCGTTTTGACTGCACAGAAGCAGGCACAGCAGCTGATGACCGTGGCATTCGTGCCACTAGAAAGCTTTGTATGGAAGCCCATTCACATATATGTGATAAGAAGAGATAGCAGCAGGATCACAAAAAAACCACTGACACTGCTTGCTGTAGAGTAAAAAAAAATAAGAGACATTGTAGAAGTGAGTATTGAAGTACCACAGGTAACACGAAAAAGAGCAAAATCGGGCTATGAAAAGTGGAGGTGGTAATGAACGTTATGAATGCTGTGAATATTACAGTTCTTGGACTGAAACAGAGAATTAGTAGAATAAGAGGATTGTGAAGCATATGATATCGTTTTGCTACAATATGTTGTATCATTACCTTCAAAAAAAAAGAGGAATCTAGCAAATATATTGTGTTAGGATAGATCACAAGGAACAGGTAAGTGGTATAACAATACAGATATTTATAATACAGCAGCATTTCAATACAAAAACATTCTACAAGTTTACTAACTGTATTTCTTTGACTAAAGACAAGTGTGATAGAAGTCAAACCCACTCTTAACAAAAACTATACATTTCCAACTGTGTTTTGCTCAAAATATGGCCTCCTATAGAAATAACTTCTACACCAATGAAAATACACAGAGGTTTTGGAAGGAAGTTGTACCTTTTATATACTGCCAAATCAACTCATCTTCAAAGACAACTTCTATTTAAGTTTTAATCTAATAAAAAGTTTCCAAATATCCCTCATCCTCTGTTTTATCCAAATGAGGGGGAAAGGCAGGGAAAGCTAAAGGAATAGACAGTGTTTGGTTTGTGCTCCATGAGAAAGGAGTACATAAAATCCCAGAATCCATTCAGTGGAGTTTGTGTGAAGGAGAAAAATCAAATCAATTTTACATCTTAGAAGAACGAAGAATGTTGTTTGCCCCCCCATAAGCGTAACACATGGTAAAGTACCAGTAGACTAATGTAATTGGGCGAAAAAGCAGAAGACAGTGCACACGTCTACTGTGATTTAATACGAGCAAGACCTTACATTTCTGTCTTTCCAGGTCTAACCCATATTCCTCAGTAGCACTGTTCATCAATCCCTCTTCTATCCAGTAAGTGACTTTAGAGACTACAAAAATGTTTTTAAAACTTCTTCCCCCAAAACATACTGTCCAAATAACTGTACTGTTATTGCTAAAACGGGACTGCTAAAAAAGAATTAGAAAGACAAATGCTAGGCTAACTTACTGGTTTGTTGGTCTCAAATTAAAGAAACAGCAATGAAAATAGTGTTTTATCATCTAAAAGACACTAAGCTTAGATCTCTTTCACAATCAGCAAGGAGTTTTAAGGTCCACTGCTTGGCTTTGATAAATATTTTAACAGTGGCACTATTTAATTTAGAATGTATATAGTATATATAGGTAATTTAATATGTACATAGTAAAAGCATTTTGTTACCTACTGTGTATTGTGTAGTTACCCATTTTGGAATTCAAACATCAAAACATTTTTAGGAAGCTGAAATTAAGGCTTTTGGCCTCAAAACTACCTTCTGAGGTAACTAATACATTCCAGTACTGTCCCTTTAGTGTAATACAAGTACATATTTGGTATATCCAGAAGTATGGGGAAAATAGAGCTTTTCATTTTATGGAAGAGACACTCAAACAGATTCGAAGGACTTTGCTTGTATTTTAGCTGTTCCTTAAGCACAAAGCACTGAAGTTGATTCTGTAAGCTATTCCAAGTTTACCTTCTCATTCACCACCTAATTTGGTGGAGGAAAAAGAAGTGGAGATTTTTAAAAGCCAAATTCTGACCTTTCATTTATACCTGCAGAAGCCTAAACCTCAGAAGTTCTTACTCAGCTGCTGCCAGAGGAAAAATGTAGCTTTTTGAGGGGAAAGCAAAAAAAATTGTATCAGCATTTGTAAGAATGACGAGTTCACACTGCTTTGTCATAGCACTGAAATGGTAAGGAAATGAAGGATTTTGGCCTTGATAGCGTGTGACTCACTACAAAAAAGAATGAGACCAGGCCATCTATATATGGTCACTTCTCCAATCATAAATGCACCAGATTAACTGCAAAGTAACTTGCAGCTCCGTCCAGAATTAAAACAAACCAGCTCATGATTAGTGCAGCTGGCATCTGCAACATCCATACAGACCTTTCAAAGTCACTTAAACATAGCAATCAGCTTGTCAGCCTAGAAAAGCATAAGTATTAGTGGCTCTCTAGGCACTACTAGCATCTAGATAATACTAGCATCAAGGATCACAAACAGCTTAGCATACAAGGCGTATTTGTGTTCAGAGGTATGTTAATAAAGCATTCTAGCAATCCTGAGCATTACAACAGTTGACCCTAGTTCACTCCAAACTTGAAAGGGTTTCTAATTCCTCCTATGGCAGTGTTTTTACCTTTCGGTCTATAAAAGACTTTCTCTGCCATTGAGACAACTGACTTTGAACCAAACACACTGATCCTAAAAAAAAAAAAAACTTCAAAATAACAAATAACACATAACAACTTCTTACCTTGCTAGACCATTTCCGGGCTTCATCATGCAACTGCCTAGCAGCCATCATCATGGGCTGATTAATAGCTTCTCCTGCTTTCTGCTCTGGGAATTCTTCATCCTTTTCTTCAGGTGGTGGTGGTCTGGGTGGGGGAACCTCACCTTCTGGAAGTGGTGGTTTTGGAGGAGCGAGCTCATCAGTCAGCTAAGAAAGACAAAAATCTTATTCAGTGCAATGAAATAGTATGCAGATTGAGTAAAGGATGGTGTCATGGCAAGACATGATTTCATGACCTCATGCCTTTTTCCAGTTTTTCAAGTGCACTACTGTTAAAGGAAATACCATGTTTCCATCTTGTCTTTTGAAAGCTAAATTGGCATTTTTGAGACTTATGCTTACTTGTGTGCATGGCTGGCCAGACAATGCATTTTATTTCTAAGGAATGAAAACATACTCGAGTAATTTCAGTGTGCAATCCATACGTCAGTGACAACTGTGTATTGTATTACAAACTATGCTGCACTTACATGAAGCTGCTCAAGGTCAGGAGGAGGAGGGGGGAAATCTGGTTCCTGCGGCTGGAAGGCTTCTCTGACTTTGGCCACAGCTCCCAGAATTCTGTATCCAGAATCCAAGAAACTCTTCTGCAAACCTGAACAAAAATCCCATTACCAGTTTAATAGCGTTCTGTAATATTTAGAACTGCAACACTGCCCCAAAAAATTACTTCTGTAACGTGCTGTGCCGAGTACACTTATACCTGTGAAAAACAGAAGTTTAAAAACTACCGAATTGTTTACCGTGGATTTACATGTTTGAAATGTTAGTGTCATATGCAACAGACATAAAATAAAGCCTAGGTTGAGTAATAGTCACTATCAGTAGCCAAAGTAATTCCCAAAACAACTTTTAGAATAAAAGAAATTATACAATATTTTTTAAAGTAGTACTACTACTAAATAGTAACAAATACTTCTAACAAAGATTATGAAATCACATAATAAACTAGAATGCTGAATCCTTTTCCCTTGAATATGCCACAGGTCTTCGATTGCATTTTAAAAGAGCAGGATTCAGCAGTTAGTGGTGTGACCTTGATTTCACTATTCTGGGATTTAAGTGTACACAATATTTGCATACAGGGGGATACACAGCTGTACAAGACAAAACGAGCACTACTTCACATCATCTTCAGCCAGTAAAAAATACATTTGAAATCAGCTGACTGTATCCTTACCAGGGTCAGAAATGTTTCCTGCCACAGCTTTAGCATCCATTACCATTGGTGATATAGTTTTGCTTAGCTCATCAGAGGCTACTTTAACAGCCTCCCGGAATTTAGGGTCTTCTGAATTTTCAACCTCCCGTTTTGCTACCAGTAGGATGCGGTTTGCTCGTCTAGCAATGCTGGTGGCACCAGCTACCAGCATCTGAGGTTGCATGTTGGCCATTGCAACTTTACATTTATCAAGATCTTTCTTAATAGCCTCTTCTGATGCATCCAACAGAGATTTAGTGTCAATGGCTTCATCCACCAACCCTAGAATAAAGGTTGAACACATTAATATTCTAGTTTCATCTGTGGAAAGGGATAATTGATATTCCAGAGGCTGTTCACAACCAGAAAAGTTACTATTTCCAAACTGGGGGGTGGGGAAGGGCAGAAGGAGGCATGGAAATCAGACCAAATGTATTACTCCAGTTTTACTTCTGATTACATGGTGCCTCTATCACAGTAACCATGGTCAAGCTTGCTCCCACTGATGACATCCCAAGCTCTTACTCGACTCAAACAACATTCCACAGTAGGCAAGAACAGGCTTACACAGTATATGCAGCAGAGATTCCTTCCTCCCACCAAATTTCTTTAAGCATATTCAGTACTTTTTGTACCTCTCCCATTTATTCAAAAGGAAATAGGCCTCTGGCTGTGCTTTTACTTAAGGGTGATATATAGAGACAAGGCAGTAAGATTTAAAATGCCCACAAATTAATTATGGGGATGGAGAAGGAGGTAGTATACAGTCAGGAGATGAGAAGACCAGCACAAAGGATCTGCACTTTGGAAGGACTGAAACATTTTAAGTGTCTCAGCAAGATTCAGTAGATCAGTAGCTTTATTTTACTCAGTGCTTTCATCAAGCCATTACATCACTTTGAACATGTTTTCTTACCCCCACTTCATTATCTGTCCTCATTCAACATGCCAAGATTATGCAGAAAAAAAACCTCAAGTTGTTACAGTGATATACTGCTAGAATAGCAATCACAATAAAAAGTAACGGCATTGTTTTTCCCACAAAAAAAACTAAAGCCAAACTTGCTCCCCTACGTCTCAAAATTAACACTTACGAAGCAAGCTATTTTGCTTATGCTGTAACATACACAGATTTCTGAAGTCAAGAGAGCACATTCCCACTTCTTCGTTTATTTTCATCAGTCATTACTCTTACACATGTTTCAATCCAAACAGAATGGGAGAAAAATCTATACCAGCTAGTTAGCCACAAGTATAATCTTCAACAAAAATACCTATTTTACCTGTCATTTTTTCTACATTATCAATCCACTGGTTTTTCATAGTCTCAAAATGTTCATAAGCAGCTTGATTTCCAGGATTTCTCAGGAGGATACGAGCAGCTGATACTACCTGCCAATGGAAAACGTTTTAAATTATGGAAGTATCAGTACATAGAATCATGTCATAGAATCATGTAGGTTGGAAAAGACCTTTAAGATCATCGAGTCCAACCAAAATGACATCACACATATTCTTGAAAATGCATTTATTTTTGCAGGACTGGATGTGTAGCTCCTCATTTGGAATACTAGTTCAGTAATTCTAGTTCAACATCTAGCTGCTTGAAGATTTACAATGCTTCTGGAATTTGTTGACACAAATACTTTTTTCTGCAGCTTCAATTACATGGTAATATATCTTAAAAAACACTTCCTGAAAGCACTGAAGTACAATACTTACTACACTACCAAAACTTTAGATGGAAGTTTAATTTGGAAAAGAAAAAAAAAAAAAATTAAAGACCCTTTTTTCCACTTCCATATTTTGCTAAGCCTCAAAGCAATTTTGTTTCAAGGGTAAGTCACTAACACTTGTGTCCAGAAGTTGAAGAGTTAGACATGTCATTTAATCAGTTTGTTCTACTTGGCATCATGCACGCAAATATTGGTCATTTTAAGAGTGTCAGCACTATAGTCCTTGCTGGTATTAACATCTTTCTCCAAGAACAGATGCATAAAGAAAATTTCACATAAGTCATCCCCAGCCCTTTTAAGAGCCCTTTGAGACTAAGGAAGCAAACCTGTGGGGTAAGTTCCCTTGCTGATTTCACTGTTGCCTGAATGCCCTCCACAGTAGTTTTATTCGCAGTTCCAACTGCAGCTGCTTTTTCTGCTGTAGCTCCAAGTCTAGCAGCATGGTTTTCAAAGTTTGCTGCTCTTTCATCAAACACCTAGTTGTCAGAAGAGAAAAACCATTGAAAGAGCCTAACTTCCCTTACAGAAAACACAATTTCTTCAAAGCATCAAATACTGGAGACACTTGCATAACATCCAAACTTCATTCATCTCCTGACAGGATGCAAGAGGACACAAGAGCTTTGAAGCTGTTTTATTTTTTTTAATCTTTACATTACTGGACTTTCTTCTTTACTAACTTATTTGGGCAACAAAGGATACTACCACACTTTATAGCTTTGAGGTATTAGGTACACTAATTCCTGATGACTACTGCTGCAACAAATACTGTGTTAAAGCTATTTTAGCTCATACATTAATCTTCAAACCCATAATCTAAAAGAAAATATATGCAGAAGATAAATATGTGTTTTTACCCTAAAAAAATAAAGCTTCATATTGGAAAAAAAATCCCTCCTTCCACAGTCCTTAATTATTCAAGGCACAGAATACTTTGACAAAAAGCTCTCCTGTCATAAAGCTAAATTCCCCAAGGCCTTGGGAATCATTTTGATCATGTTCAAATCAAATAGCCCAACAGAGCTGCCAGACCAGGGTTCTAGATAATTCATATGCAGCCAGTTGCCTTGAAGTATAGGAAACTAACCAGCAAGAGAATAGGTTAAATCTGTTGATCAATCTTGGCATGAATTTGACTGTTTTAATCAGCTTATATCAAGTTGAGATATACAATCCACTAACTAGCGTGTCAGTGATTTTTGCACAAGAATTTTTAGCACGCTGAAGGCAATGTGGTAACAACAGAGCGAGAAATCTTTGCCATTTATTGAAGTCCAGGGCAATACAGTTTCCAGGGATATAGAGCACAGTTTGCAACATCCTAGAGTCCAGAGAAATTTGCATGGCAATCATTATGCCACCAGAATTAATAAGCGTGTATCACAAACTTAAGGAAAAAATACCAATACTGATTCATTTTTCAAAATACCAATTCAGGTAAAATTAAACAATAACTGAAGCTTCACATAGAAAAAGGACCACCTGGGTATACTTGCCTCATCTCTGTTGGGAGCATCAGAGGGAGCAGTGGCTGCTACTGCTAACAATTTTATAGGAGTTGTGGTGTCACTAAAAACATCAGAAACCTCCTGGGTCATTGCCTCTTGCATCCGTGTTTTAAGATCCTTAAAAAAAGGAAAATCGTAAGCATATGATACAAGAATATTAAGTTTGTAGGGATTCAAGCCCCATAAAACCTCTTTTTGAAAAAGAAAAAGAAAAAGAAAAAAAAAAAGCAAGCCCATTACAATGGCAGCCATTACGCTAAAATGATCTTAAAAGCATGATCAATGAGCCACCTCTTAAACAATTTGAAATACAGGCTTATATTCCTTGAAGCAGCATCAGAAGATGAACAGCACAATTTGAGACCTTGTCCCTCAAATTTGCAATACTACCATACTTTTTTTTTTTTTTTTAATGAGACTGATTTTTCTTCTAAATTGTTCATTTGGAATTAATCCCTACAGCATGATATCAAGGCCTGTGTAAAAAGTTTGTTTTAAGCATCTCAGCTAAACAACAGGTTTTTTGCTGTACTTCTGTTTTTATTGATGCCTCCTGCACACAAGCACTTCAGAGAAGTGCAAATACTTCAGCATATCATGTGTTTCACTGTACAAGAGCAGGTTTTTACCTTTAGTGAGTCCTGAAGCTGAGCAGCAATTGCCCTGGCCTGAGGAGATTCTCCCTCCCCTCTTGCTGCAAGGTCAGCTAGCTGAGCAGCTAGTTGGTCTACACGGTCACATTTGGCAAGCAAGTCTTGACGATAAGGTCCCATCATGACATTGGCTAAACGACGACCTTCTGCAACCAGACCACGAATTGCTGCCTGGCCTACAGTGGAAGAAGTCATGTCGCATTAACATAGAGTGGAACAAAAAATTGAAAGCATAGGTCAGATGTACCACAAAGTAAGCAACACTTCAGAATTTTGGGGTTTTTAGGAACACCCTTTTAGGTAGCGGAAAGGATCTTCTGCAGTTTATCATAGAGTAATTGCAATTCAAACCTGTAGAGGAATTCAACTCTCACCAGTTTCTTTTTGCTTATTACAGCAACTCTGGCTAGAGACGCATCCTTTTTAACTAGGGTGGTCTGACAAAAGTTAACCATTACAGCTGTCAGGTACTCCTACGTAACTAATCTGTTGACTCCAATAGAAAGCACTTGCAAATTCCAAGTACTGTAATTCATCTCCACGTCATTACAAGTCATTAGAAGATGAGCAGGAAGAGAGGGACAAAAGCCAAGTAGAACACAAATGAAAAAGCAGAATACCGTCTCCCAGGATTCCAGAAATCATGGGTAAGAAGTATCAAGTGTCCAGGATGGGGAGGGAGGGAAACACCTTACAAAGCCTCCACAGTGCGTTGAAAGATTTTTTGTAAAAAAAGTTTCTTTTTAGCATGGGTGATTTCCTTCATTCACTTACAGAAGCTTCCTTTTCTTCCGCAAAAATATGCTCCCCTGTTCTTTCAATAATACAATAGTATTCTTCTTTTAAAAGAAGTCATCATATATCAAGTCCTTTAAAGACCTACTGAAGAATCATTTTTAGCCAATGCTAACACACAAGTAATCCAAGTTCATGATCAAGCTCAAAATTACTTAGAAGGAAGTTGTCACAGGATCTGAACATTCAAGAATCACTCAGCACTGCCACCATCATTTTAGAAAGGTTATTAGTATAGCCAAGTTTGGTGCTTTTGGAATGTTCCAAGATGTTTTTTAATTGTTTTGTGTAAGTCAAGCGCAGCCAAGCAAGTACACTTCACACAGCAGTCTAGTATTTCAAAACATCTTGCCTAGTTTGTATCTGCCAATTACAATTACTTTAGCCATCACTTAGCTAGGATAATTCATAATATGACTGCATGTAAATATTCGTAGCAGCTAACACTACTGGAGTAACTCATGGGTTTATAAAGTAAAATACACTTTCTGCCTTGTTACTTCAAAATTCAGTTCATGTTGAAGCACTACCCTGGGATAACTGCAAACACAAAGTTATTTCTCACATGGTCGTTACTACTGCAGAGAAGACTAAAATATTTTCACATTATTGTAGCACTGAGAATATTAGGCCAAATTCTACCAGAAGTGCTGTCCAGACTGAAGAGAGCACACACCTGATTTATATTCTTAATACACCTTTCCTATAAGCAACCTGCCAAGAGCCACTGCAAATGAGAGACATTTAAATTTAAAATAAAATTGTACAATGACATCATGCTACAGAATTTTTTAATTAAATTAGAAACATTAAAGTTACAGGACATGCCACATCTTGCATCTCTACACACATTTTTGTCATATGTATTGGTCCAGCAATTGATTCAATTCTGTAGTGTTCTTCAGTTTCTTCAGCAAGCTTTCAGTACGTATGCAGGCCTCATGATTAACTAGGCACTTACAGGCTTCAAGTAGGATTGAAGGTACCTTTGTTTCTTTTCAATTAAAAATAATAAAAATTAAGTTTAGTTTTTGTGCTTTTTTGAGCCAACCACCTCACAGGTTACTATGTTCAAGAGAAAGATCAAGATTAGGAAGGTTTTCAGCCACTGCCAAAACATCTCATGAGACCTACCTACTGCCTTCTTAGTCATCTCGGTCTGCGTGCAATTTGCTCATCAGAAAAAGTCAAAACATGGGACTCCACTATTCTCTTTAAAATATCGCATATAAATTTGTACTTCACAAGTGTCCAAGCTATCAACAACACTAAATCTTTAAAACAAGGATTGGTTATTCACACAACAGAAGTTATCTTGACAGACAGGGAAAGGTGTGAGAAAGATACTAAAGGTTTGCAATAATACTGCTTCTTATAAGGCATGTTTCCACTCATCGTTATCAGTTGCACTGCTCAGAGGTAACTGCACTGCTCAGAGTTAACTGCCATGGAAAAAACTACTGATTCCAGTTTTCAAGCTTCATCCACCTACTTGGAATAGCATCAGAAAAAGCTAAACAAGAAATTCAGAAATGGTTTACAAAAAGCTCAGTAGAGCAAGGCCTGAACCATAATTATATGCTCACCGATAGCATGCTTGGATTCTCAGATCACCCTTCTCTTTAAGTAGCATTCTCCTTAGGTAACCCAGAAACCATACAAGAAGTGGTATTTTATGCCAGGTTTATGAATGTTTTTCTCCTCTTTGAAGGACTCAATTTGCTGGAGTAGATATAAATTCAAGAACCTATATTTGCCTGATAATAACAAGGAGTAGTCTGAAGTCTGTCTGTTCTACAGCACATGTTCTCCTATCCTCCATCAAATTTCTTTTTTCAAGAAGACAAAGAGAATCATGGGCCAGCTTGATTCAATTATATCACAGCCAGGACTTGGCTCTAAACCTCCAGCCACAAACTGCAGGTCTCCACACCAGTGAAGAGATTTCACACAACCTCAGCACCTCCGGAGCAGTAGTTTCAGTCATAAAAATTACTAACAAGTTCAACAACAAAACTGTGGGGGGAAGAGCGCACAGAAACACTTACCTACTCCCCGATCAGCAACTGTAGGATTGTCTATCCACCTTTGAGCTTGCTCAATCTTGCCTTCCAAATGGACAGCTGCTTTAACTGGCCTAGTATTTGCTACAGCCCTGTTTGTTTTGGACTGCAAATTCTGAAGTGATGTAGCTATTTGCTTAGCCAATGCACGGGCCTCAGGAGAGTCACCTTTCCCACTAAGGATTAAAAAAAAAGTATAGTCATATAAAGATCATTTACAGCTAGTCCCAAATTCAGCAGAAAGACACAAACAAAAGGTACTTCATCTTTTTGAATAAGGTTAAATTTGACACTTGAGTCTCAGATCTGTCACCCATAAATCCCCACCTCACACTTCTCTGCTATGGTACCTGGATATTATGCATGTTCAACACAGCACTGAGGTGGAAGAAGGCATGGTACTGTCATTGATAATACTGATGTATGATTTTGATTTCCCATACTCAGGGCTGTTTTATGAGCAACTGCAATAATTCCACACTGGTTACAAGCAGAAAAGTAAGCAGCAACAGACCCAAGGCTATATATAAACTTGAAAAAAAGGTAGCACATTAAGATCTGCAGCGGATAAATCTCAAGAAAAACTTGGTTAAAGTGTCTAATGAAGAAAGAAATGTATTTGTCCCCATATTGCAACTGGCCATTGATGAAGATCACAGTTCATACAGTAACTTTCTCCACTTCCATTCTCAAGCACCCTCTTTGCAAAACTGATATAGAAATACAATTTCTGAAAGTCTTATCTTTTACACAGTTTGCAATTACAGTTTAGAACACTGACACTGACTGAAGTGGTAGACATTCCACCTTGCCATTAATAAACAGCTTAGCAAAAAGCAGTGATGAATTTTGTCTTTTATAAACAAACTTAAATTTCACATTATCTCATTCTTTTGAAGTGCTTTGACAGTACAAAGGAGTTCACTTTTGACTTCAGTTCGCCTGTCAAATATTCCCTAGGCAGTAGAAAGAAAATTTTTTCTAGGTAACAACAACCCTAGTTTGTTTTTTGGTTGGTTTTGGTTGTTTTGGGGGGTTTTTTTGGTGTTTTGTTTTGTTTTTTGAGGAAGATAGTACAAGTTGGGCTTTGGGATAGAAATCATTAGACTGACATGTTAAAAAGAATACTGTATTCTATAAATAAATTTTTTTTAAAGCATGTTAAAAATTTAGCTTTTCCCCTCCCTAGGAACTGAGCAATTCTTCACATTCAATTTTTACTAAATGCAGGATAGAAACTCAGAAGCATAAGTTGCCCATTCCCAGTTCTCGGAGGAAAATACATATATTCCCCAATTAATCATCAACATTCTGATTTTGCTCAGTACTTTGAACTGCAAATGAAAGTCATTCAAATAAATTAATGACGATAAAACTAGTACATACTGTCGGCGCAGATCTGACAGCTTAGCTGTCAAAGCGGATATCTCCCCCAGGGAACGAAGGATATCATCTCTTTCTTTAGGCTCCTCACATAATTCTGCAACTTTCCTTGCTTCAGCCATAATCCCCCGAATATGTTCTTCTCCTTCACTGCCCCCATTAGGATCTGCAAGCCAATTCTTAATAGAAAGAAGTTGTGTATGAGTCAAGATAAACAGTAATATTATTTCTATAGAGATTTTTAAACAAAAAGAAAAACCAATACAGCTTTCAATCTTTATTTAACAGAAAATACCTTTCAAAAGCAGTTTCTGTTTATTAGATACTATGAAGTTGTTCTATTGTCTGGCAGATTTTCTGTTTTGAAAAAGTTATCAAACTAGATGAAATCTACCCAAGGATTTTACATTCTCCCCCCAACATCTGCCAACAGTGTTTTCAGAAGTAAAAGTTAACTAGTGGCTTTAGAGATTTATCATCTGGCCTTCAGAAAAAAAAAAAAAAAAAAAAAAAAAAAAAAAAAAAGAAAAAAAAAGTAAAAGAAAACATGCTTTTGTGCACAGTGTGGCACTACGGAGCTCTTCCTAAAAGGTCTCATTATAATTTCATTCAAAATATAATATTACTGTATGTTTACCCATATATATAATTCTATACACACACACATCTAGATAAGGTATATATAGAAAGTTCATTATTTGATGACCATCATCATCACTGGGTAATAGGCTGACCATTGAGGGACATTAAAAGTTATAAAAATAAAAGATCAACTAAAAGTAGTTTCACAAACATTGTTTTGCTTTTGTCATGAGTATGAAGTTCTAAATGTTGAATGCCACTCCCAAAACAGAGCCCAAGGAAAGGCTCTGTTTCTACCCAGAGGAATAAAAGGGCTCTGGTTTTACTCAGAGGTAAATCTGTGCAGTCTGAAACTCCTCTACTCTTTTCTTTAAAATCAGTTTATGTCCAAATTTAGGGTGTTCCCTCATTTTAGTTTCATACTTGAAATGTTTAGCAAAGCTAAGAAAATTATTTAAGAAGTAAGCTGCAGCAAACCTCACAGCACCCTGTAGATTACCAAATTGAAGGTTTTTCTTTGTAAAAGCACATATACCCCTGTATGTTCTTCCTAATGAGTAACTGCGTTGTGTTTGGAAACTACTACGATAGTTCAGTATAACGGCTCTAACACCAGTAATGTAACCATGTTCTGACGTATTTATTACATCATTAGTGGTACCTGAGCAGCATCAATCTTCTTAGCAATTGCCTGCTTAGAGTTTGTCATGGCCTCCAATTTGCGAGCTGCATTCTCCACTTTTGCAGTGAGCAAATCCAGACCTTGTGACACCTGCTGTGCTTTCTGCATAGCCATGGGTGTAGCACCCTGTCCTCTGCCCAAGACAAAGAGCATCACAGATTCAGCTCAGGATTGAACAACGCTCTTTTCTAATGAAGAGGCAACAAAAACTGTTTATGAGTATTCCCAACAATTATTGCAAGAGGTACAGTATGTAATCAGATTTCCCCACCCCACCCTGGGAAAACAAAAATAACTGAGGAAGAACACCACAACAAGAAAAGTTTAAAACTAAGAGCATATTTTCCCCGTTCCAGAATTTAACATTTAGCATCCTCAGTAGAACAAACATTTTTTAAGTGTCACAAAGTAAGGCTATTTGAGGATACAGTTCCATTAGAGTACCCAGGGCAAGGCCTGTTATCTCCTCATTTATAGATTGTTGCAGGTCAGTCAGAACCTGCAAGAGTTATGTCTCACCATACAGACTTGCTGTCTTCACTCAGGTAAGTGAAAATAAGATGCCTTAGTTGCCTCAATCATGTTGACAAAGTAGATTAAAAGTTATGGGCTATTGGTAAGACTCTTCAAAATGGCGAAAAGGGTGCTAGCAATACAAATCCACAGGGCTGTAGAAAATTTGCAGCACTACCACTGTTCAAATGCTTAGAAGTTAAAAGTTGGATAGAAAGATTACTTCAAATACATATGCCTGAGAAGATCAGTTTTGCATAAGAAATCTCATACTCCATTCCAAAATAACCTGGCTACTGTAAAGCTTTTTGAGCATGCTAACTTTATGAAGCTACTAACTTTATAAAGACCATAGTAAGTGGAAGGATGACAAGCATGCTATGAGACGCTGAGGTGTATTCACACAGTCAGGCCAGAGTCTCAAGATATGTTTCTTTATACCTTATTTCTCACAGGCTGAGTTGAAGTTATTTACATATTAAACCAGCATCTAAGTGAACCATTTGTTAGTAGATCTTAGTCCTGGCTCTTCCTCCACCTCCAAAAATTTCACACAATACAAAGCTGACAGCAGCCACTGCTTTACAGGAAGAGGAAGCGTTTAGCCTAATTTCTAACACTGTGAAAAAACTGGTACAAAGAAGCTCTTACACTCTCTCAATCAGCTGGAAATCCAAGTGAAGATAAACTAAATCCAGCTTCTCATCCACTATTATAGCTAATGTGCACCACTTTAATGACAATATAACCAGTATTTCTCAATTTTGGCCTTTTTAGCCTCTATATAGCAAAGTAACAACTCTTTACGGAAATAAGTTACAGAACTAGTCCCATCTAGTGTACATACCATTGCAACATTTCAGAGCCTAGCAGTCTATGGATTTAAAGTGATGGCAGGGAATTTGTTCTTAAGGTAACTGAAAACAGTTCTCCAAATATTTTGGATTTGCTCACTTCCTGCACTTCACTAGGGCCTTAAGTCAGAAGAGGCAC
>VYZV01037680.1:15201-30231 GCA_013401275.1 Pandion haliaetus | reverse complement strand
AAGGGAAGGGAAGGGAAGGGAAGGGAAGGGAAGGGCGGATGAACCAGTGCAACAGTCATCAAGTTACAACCAGGGATTGAACAGAGTACCGCTGAAGCAAAGCTAGGAATCCCATTAGTTGTGAGAATGACTGCCCATTACAGACTGCTCAGGGGGACATAAAACACACACACGAATGTGGATTAGTAGGGGAGCTGCTTGTCAGTGCAGCGTTAGGACAAAACTTGTTAAGCTCTCTTTGTAAGATTGTTTTGAAAGACTGACTAAGCAGAGCATCCTAAGCCATCATTAATACAAATAAATAAGAGCCTAGCAGGAATGTGATCCATGTCATAATGCAACTAATGGGTGCCTAGAGACAAGAGAGTGTTTAAGTCAGAAAATAAATGAGAAGGTTATTGACGACTCCCTTCTCTCCAGAGAAATGATCTTCAACACCTTTCAGTTTTCAGCACCTTGCTCGTTTTTCCAGCAGGGATATGGGTCACCTTATAGTAAAGTTAAGTCTAGTGACCATAGTCTTGCTTTTTAATTGCCTTTCATAGGGGCTTTAATAGGAGTGCAGAGATCCCAGGAGACCCCCGAGAGCACAGGATGAAGAGCACTGATGTAGTGCTGTCTGCCCACAAAAGGCACTAAGAGAGGAAATATTCCATATAAGGGATCCAAGAAAGATTACACCACACTTACAGTTTCTAATATCATTACACTGCTACTCAGTGCGGGAAAGTAATTCCACAACTATTAGCTCCTAAGTGAGAGTACCTCTCCCAAGGAGCTCTAGCTTCCCTTCACTCTTCCTCCCCCTGTGCTAATTTCTTTCATGCCCACTACCCACTTTCAGTGGTGCATCCTTTCTCAGCAGGCACAGCTGCTAACTTCATAAACCAAGAAACAACTACTTTTTTAATTTTTAATGTATATGTATTAATGCAGAAAATTATTAGAGTTGATTATAGTTGTCTTTATTTTTTTTTATTTTAGTAGAAAAGTTGAATTCCTTACTTTCTGTGTGGCTACACAAAGTAAGAAGTAATATATAGGTGTAATAAATTATTTTGTATTTATCAAACAAATGTTTATGTAGAGTATTTAGAGATTACAGTGTACTTTACAAACAAGTTTACTGTTGTTATGGGTTTGTGTGGCGTGGGGGTGTTTTTTGGTAGCGGGGAGGGGGCCGCAAGGCCGGCTCCTGTGAGAAGCTGCTGGAAGCTCCCCCGGCTCCAAAGAGTCGGACCCGCCTCTGGCCCAGGCCGGTCCTATCAGTGACGGTGAGAGCGTCTCTGGGAGAACAGATTGAAGAACGGGAACCGGCAGTGAGTGGGGGTGGGGAATGTGAGAGGAACAGCTCTGCAAATACTAAGGTCAGTGAAGAAGGATGGGGAGGAGGGGCGCCTGAGGAGGCCGATGAGAAGGCAGGCTGTCCCCCTGCAGCCCAGGGAGGTCCATGGTGGAGCGGAGGCTCCCGAAGATGTCCATAACTCCATGGTAAAAACTGCGCTGGAGCAGTGTGAGACTNTGGGAGGGACCCCACGGTGGAGCAGGGGACGAGTGAGGAATCTTCCCCCTGAGGAAAGGAACAGCAGAGACGATGTGTGGCGAGCTGACTCAACCCCCATCCCCTGTTCCCCTGTGCTGCCGGGGGGAGGAGGGAGAGAGAACCGGGAATGGAGCTGGGCCGGGAAGGCGGGAGGGGTGGGGGGAGGTGTTCTGAGGTTTGGTTTCCCTTCCCAATACCCTTGTGTTTTGATTTGATTGGTAGTCAGTTAAATGGGTTTTGTTTCTTCCCCAAGTTGAGCCTGTCTTTTGCCCGTGCCCATAAGTGGGGAGTGATCCCTCCCAGTCCTTGTCTCGACCCACGAGCCTGCCTTTGGATTTTCTCCTCATCCCACCGTGGCCAGGGGTGGGGGTGGGGGCTGAGTGAGCGGCTGCGTGGTGCTTTGTTACCGGCTGGGCTGAACCCGAAACCACAACAACTGGTTACACTCATACTTTCTATCTATTCTAGGTATTTACAGAGTTTCTGTGATACCTCGGGGCCTCAGAACGTTTTAAAATACTTATCTTGGTAAAACTGGAGAAGAAAACAATAGTGCTATTATACTTAGATAACAAAGGAGGATCGGAAGCCCAAGATCCTTTGACATAGATATCTACATCTCAGTTGCATTTCTGTGCCTCTACACGGTAAAAGTCTAGAAGAGCAAGTGGAAGCTGATGTTTTCAGGGTATCTGAACAGCAGACTATGCATCTCAGCTTGAAGGAATTTTCAGAAACTGCTGCATTGATTTAAGTCAGTGATGACCACTGATTTCAGAGACAAGAGCTACTTAAAAAATGCCCACCAAGGCTCTTTCTGTAGCTCCAGTTTCCTAACAACTTCAAAAAAAATGAGCCCTTTTTGCCTTTTTTAAAGACTGTTGCAGAAATCTTAGGTCAAACAGTTAACAGTGGTTTTCTGCTTTCTAGACTGCACCTCCTAGTACAATGTTCACTATTGTTTGAATGTGCTTACTTTCTTTGTCTGAGAGAATTTTAACCAGTCTCAGAACTTCAGAGATTCAAAGTACATAATTTTCCCCTGAATGCTAATTAGCTTGATAACTTTGTTTATTTAAAGCTTATTAAGGAAGTCGGTAAATTAATACATAGCATCATAATATATCTTTCAGGTTTCCTGCAGCTGATTACTTGGAAGGTTTTTTAACAGAGCAGCCGTGGCTGACAGAATGATAGTCTTGTGGGATTTGCAAATTACTGAAGGAGCAGGTTTTTTTGCACAAGTTGTATCTGTAGCTCACTGAATTGTGTTAGAAGTAAGGTGTTAATTGTGTCAATAAACATAACGATAGTGCCTTTCACAGGCCCCATGATAGCCACTTTTGCCTCAGCTGGGGTTCTTAAAATGTTCTTAGACTGTATTTTTCCACAGTGACTTGTACCACACAGCTAGTATTTCTCCCTGAGTCATGCACAAAGAAAATTGGAACTGCTGGTGAAACATCCGCAAGGCCCACTCTGCACCAGGCATATAAGGAGTTTCAAAAGAAAACCAATAAATTATTCCTACAGACCACCAATCAGTAATAAAATGGCATTTTCATTAGTAATAACATGACATTTTTGCATTCACGCAAAACCCACCTTCTTTGCAAATTCATTTGGCTCTGCTATTCCTTGTTAAAATATTTTTAAAATTGTAAAACTGGATTCCAATTTGCACAGCCTCAGACTTATGTATGATTGGGGGGAAAAGGCAAAGGGATATAGGCAGTTCTGCATATATGTATGGTTTTATGAGGAGTTCCTCTTGAATTGAACTCTGAAATACTCTGTGTTTTGCATTATGCACTTTAGCACTCCATTACAGTTTCAGCCGCTTCCAAGTTCTCCCATAATTAGTTGTATTGAATCAAGGATATATTTCAGAAGAGCTTAACTTTATATCTTAGGTTTTAGGGAAAGCATTCTAATAGGTGGGATCTAAATAGAAATACTGTTGGTTATTTTAGAGGACACTCTAAATACTTAAAAAGGTAATTTTTCAGTTTCTTATTATACAGTAATTAACACAAAATTGGAATAGATTCTATGCAGTACACCTCATCATTTTATAGCTGGTTAGATGACACTAACTTAAAATACCTACAGAGCAACCAAGTTTATAAGCCATCAGGCAGAAAAAAATATAATCATTACTAATGGAGTGCTGAATAAGAGTTAAATTCTACTCAGTCACCAGCATAATGCAGAGATTAATAAACCAGATGAATTGGATATCAGATGAAGCAGCCACTACAATCCTTTCTATTACCTAGAAATTCAGTCATGCTTTCTTCCTTTTTTTTTTATTCTTTTTTTTCGCCCCTACTTTAAAAAAGTATACTGATACTTAGCACAACCTGTGAAATGTCACTCACAAGGGCTTTTAAATTGTTTATTTTTTTAAAATTGATATTTAATCAGCCAGAGTAAAGAGGGCAGTGTGGACATCCTGGAGCCCAGAATATTTGCCCATGTCTGAACCTGGGCTGAAGTAAGATGGTTAAGCAAAACCCTGGCTGCCCCAGTCTATTGCTGGCCGTGGTCCTTTAAGCCTGGAGATGGCTTCCACAGGTCCTTTCCAACTCTCCCACCTATGATCCTGTGATGTTGTGAGAGGAGTGGGACTGACCCACATTTAAAAGCTTTCGGTTTATGCAACTGGTTTTGCATTGATTTATCTTTTTTTATTTATTTTATAATCCCCCTTCAGTCTCTTGGCTGATATTACCCATCAGTTATCACCTACCAGAGAACCCTGTGTCAGTCCTCCCAGAGTGCAAATGCAACAGCTTTTCTGCATGGCTTCTCCCATGTCAGAACAAAAAGCAATTAATCTGTTAAAAATACAGTCAATTGAAAAGCAGGTTGGCCATTTTGACTTCAGTATTTTTTTTTCCTAATGCTACACAAGTCAGAGTAGGAGTCATGGTTTAATTCTTTCTGGATTACAGTGCAATCAGGACTTGTTTAAATTGCTCCCATGTGGAAAAATAATGCATAAACAAAGAAAGAGAGGAGTTGAGCCTGCATTTCAAGGACAATCCCCCACTACTTTGAAAAGCAAGGTGAAAAAAAATTACTCTTTTTCTTTTCATTGGTAGGAAAGCTTGCAACATATGTAAGCAATGCGCAACTTGGAGAAAGTCTGTTCAAATGGCATTATGAATACTACACCGCACCAAAAAGAGAACTGGTTTTTTTTTTCTCCCTGCCTTCCCCCATAAGGAAGGCTTGCAATATATGATGTAATGAAGAACTTAGAAGAAGTCTGTTCACATGATATTATGAATACTGTGCTAATAGAGAATCCACTTTCTATGCCTACACGGAAATAAACCAGCTGCCTTCACTAGAAACGGATGGGGCTTATTGTTATTCTATCTTGATTCAGAAAATCCTGACATTTCCCTTATGGTAGAATTTCAAATACATATACTGGGAAAAAAAAGAAAGAAAAAGACGACAAAATCTTTTGATTTTTTTCCAAAAAAACTTACATAAAGAAATTAGAAATCCTTTTGCTTTTCTCCAAAACCTGTTCTTCACAGACAGTTATAAAACTGGCTATTCAGTGCATCCATGGACACCTGATGATATTTAATATAACAGAAAACATTTGTGTTCTGCTCAAAAAGGGAAGCTATCTCCATGTGGGCTTGAAGACAAATACCAATCAACACGACAGGCAGAAACAAACACATGCTATGCTGTATGCTAATGTGTCCTAATTCCCTCTTCATCTAAAATGATGGATATGCAAAATATCATAGAAACCTATACTGTTTTTAATTATGAACATAGGTCTTTCTTAGGTTATTCCAGAAGTGTGTACTTCAGCAACTGGTACATTCAGTAAATGGACACAAAATTAAACGATGAATTTTAATTTGCTCAGATCATATGCAGTCTGTTCCGTTTTATATAAAGCTGTAAGTTTACTGAATGCAATAAGCAGCGTATACTGCTCAGTAGTTCCTATTTTTCCCTTCGACTGAGTTTCTGTGATATTAACAATTGCTATGTATTCACATTCTAGCACCCTCTCCAGGTATCTGCGTAAAAAAATAGCTCAAAAATATAAAATAAATGCATCTATGAACTATACACACCCTAGAAAAACTCACAAAGGCTGAGAAACCAGATATTATGAGACATTTAGGTACAGCATAATAGAGACTAACACTGCAATTCTGCTTCTAATGAACACCATGTGCATTCTGTCAATGACTTCTGTAAGAATAGGACTTTGCATAAGAAAGACACTATTGTATGGTCACCCACTATAATCTGCATAAACATGCCATAGAAATCAATCTAGTAATATCTTCATAGACTCACTTCTCATTATCCTGGAGTATAACCTTTAAATCCAATTTGGGCATAACACTTTTAGAATAATAAATTCAATTCCATGTTAAATATATTGTATTTGTTTCTACTTTGAATTTGTGTACTTTCAACTTCCAGGCACTTGATCCACCTGTAATAGTCTTCTGCCATGAGAAGTCTTACACCACAATTACTGTCTTTTAATCTTCTCTAGGATATATTCATTGAAGTAAGATGGCTTGGTGTAAATCAGCCTCTTTTCCACCTTAAGGCTTTCTCAATTGCATTATGTCTCCTTTTCAACAGTTGGGCAACATAAAGGGATTTTTAAGGATAATGAGTATCCTTATGGTCTCCCCCCTCCAAGAATATGTTTCTTATCTAGGTACACTTAGAGAAAATTAACAAGAAATACTGGTTTCCCATTTTAATTAAACTTCTAGTGGATTTCAGTAGGTAAGCTCGCCCTTCCTTCTCCCACATGCCATAGAGACATTCCCAAGCTACAGAGATCCAGAAAAACAGCACTACATGTAGCCGTAGGTCTTAGTATAAACCATTCTGCAAAACACCTCTCCTCATGTGAGGTATGTGCAGTGGGTATAGCTGCATTTGAGCCAGTAACCCCAGACAGCCTTTCCCATCACTGAGAAAACCTGACCCTGCTAAAGTGCAATTCATCTCTCCTAAAATAGACATCTGAACTCAGTCAGATGAATTGCGCCCTAAAAGCACCTCCATCAACTATAAATGGAAGCCAGGGCAGTAATATCAGATGGAGACATCTATAGAGGGGATGCATACAGTTATGTCAAATTAATTCCATCCTCACGGTACTGCTTTTGAAGAGAAAGATTGGTTTAGAAAAAAAAAAAAAAACTAAACCAAAAAGCAAAATCCTGAATGCATTTCTTGTGCGGAGAACAGGGATGTTTAGTGAAAAGTCCCAGCTACTTGAGGAAACATGAAACTCCTGGTTTCTCAACAGAATTTTTGGAGGGGATAGGGCATCTCAGTGTCTGGACAGGATATTCATAATGACATAAAGGACCAAGATGCTAACATGACTAGATATTGTAAAAAATATTTTTTCTAAGTGAAATTATATAGAATTATCAGAATTATTAAAACTTCCTAATAAGTATTTTTTTCTTTATTTGGGATTCCTTTAGCATTAGCAATAATTAGATTCAGTTAATGGGGTATGAATATGGATGAAATACCTAGGTATTTAGGATTCTCAAAGTAATTTGCTTTAATCACTGTTTTCTTGCAGAAAATCTGTTTTCATAGTTACAAACATTTTCCTAGATACAAACATCTCATATAAAAATCTTACAGAATTTATAGTTTGTTTTTGTTTTTTCTTTAGTTCTTTCAATATTTCATTTGCATTTTAGGAGTCATTTTTCAGAGTTAATTTATGTAGCTAGGTTTTAAGGTATTTTTTCCAAGACAAAATGAAGAACAAGCAAAATAAAATACTTTTTCTCACAGGGCCAGTAGAATACCTGTGTTAGGTATACTTAGAGTTATTGTAAGATTTATTTAAAAACAATAGCAATGTTATATAATCAACACATTAGCTTAGAAGTCAAGTAAAAAAGAAGCAAAGCATCACTTCGAATGGGATTTTCCACTTAAAAAGGGAAAGATGTAAATACAAATCAGAAAAAAAAACTATATTGCAGTGAACGTATGCAAAGTGATTGATTGACAGATACAGAACTGAACTAATAAATAAATTATAAAAACCCCACAGCCCTGAACAAACAACTAATTGGCATGTGTTATAGAAAATTGATTTTTTCATCATACTTAGATGCTTTTGATGAGTTTGACAGATAGAGAAATATTGTTAATGTAATATATTGGACTTCTACAAGACATTTGACCTGGTATCATGAGAGGTCCTTTTTCATAAATTCAAATGACAAGAACTTTGAAAACAATAAAAACCTCATGGCCTATAATATACACATTATATTAAAAGCTGCTTAAACTGTAAGTCTGAAATCATCATTACTAATATGGAATTGTATCTGAGTACCTGTGTTTCTCCTGGGTTCATCAGAGAAACTTCTTGCTCTATGTTGGAATTTTTAAGAATGACTGGGAAAATTATATTCTCACTGAGAAAAATCTGTTGGTGACATGAGAGGAGGGAGTGTGGTTAATGAGAAATAATACAGAGAGTTTGGTTTCAGTGAAACGATATCTATTTCAATATGGCCAAGGGCCATGTGTATAGGAATAGAGAATGTAAGCTACAATAATTCTATGGGCTTACTAACCTGTGAAAGAGTGACTCTAAAAAGTACTTAGGGACATGGTGGACAATCAACTAATAATGAGATCCCAGGTGACACTACAGTCAAAAGGAATAATAGAAAGAAATATGGAATAGAGAGTGGGAGTTGTGAGATTATAATACATCTGTGTTTGACAATAATGAAACCATTCCTGGAATAATTTGTGCATTTCTGGTATCAGTGTGTTAAGAGAAATGCTGAAAACCTGGAAAGGATTGAGAGGGTGGCAGGGGGAGTGACTGAAGCCTGGATTGCAGCGTGGTGGCCTGGGGGACAGGAGGTACCCCATCTCTTTAAGGAGAAAACTACAGGGTGACTCGATGGTATCTCTTAAGTTTCTGTGGGGACCTTAGAAATTTAGTAGAAGTCCTTTCAGTCCTAAGGCAGAACATAACCAAATTGGAAAGCCAAGATGACTTGAATTCAGCTGAAAAAAAAGGAAAAATTAATGAAGGGGATTAATCAGTGGAATCACTTTCTAACTTTTGTGGTGAATTTTTCATTGTTAGAAACTATAAAGCCAAGACTGGATGTTTGTTTCATAAGACACCACATGTTTTACCTCAACTCTGGCTATTGTACTTTAGGCAGGAATTAGTACATTCCACTCCTATGGTTTGAACTTGTCATAAAAGGAGAGTGTTCCCTTAAGCTCACCAAAATGTATGAATGGTGTTTATTGATACAGAGAAAATTAGCTGGCACTTCCAGATTTAATTTGGAAGATTGCCTTTCATTGCGAACAAAAAAATCCTTTGAACTTTTACTAAAGACTCCAGTTTACAGCTTGTATATGCTTGGCTTAAGATATCATGATTACCTGGACGTCGAGGTTTCTCAGCTGCATGCAGTAGCTCCTGGGCATGACTTGATCTTACAGACGCTGCACACGTGGAAGCACATATCAAACTGAGAGCGTGGCATTGCTGGACATGCTCTCAGCTTGGAGGGTGCAAAATTTGAGCAGCTCTGGTCCTGATACTCCATGCTCACACTGGAAGGAAACTCTGTCTAAGCCTAGGACTTTTTAAAGAATATTAGTATGGAAACTGCTGTGTGGTATAGTCAATGGGCAGGTTTTTACGGAGACCTCTACAGTCTAGGAAGCCACTAAGGCTGGTGACTTTACTCAGAAAACCATCACCTGGTTCCCCTTACTCTACAGAGATTCTAAGTAACCATACTTTTAACTAGGACAGACCCAAATGTCTTCTGCTCTTGCCAACTGGGGTGCAGAATCTGCCCCTTTGTAGGAGTCCACAGTCCACAATAAAGAAAAAGATAGCAAATGCAGCTTTGAAGGAGAATACCGCTATCTTAAGCCATGGCCATTTAGAAAGACCAGTACGATTTCATGAGATACTATTCTATTTCTTCCTTGCCATGCCAGTGGTTTGTTTCCAATGCCATTTCCCAGGAGGCTGAGGCTGAATTGTATTCCAGAGGCAATTCAGAAACTAGAAGGCAAGCTGGGTCTTATTTTTGAAAATTAACATTTAAATTTAATTGTTCTTTCCCACACTACTTTGGAAATTATTCCTCTGTGCAAACTGAACAAGAATGGAAAAGGTCACGTTCAATTGTAGATTTTAAAAAACACTGAACTTTAGTTCTATTTTACCACCTTGTCTTCATCTTAAAAATAGCAATAAAACCAAAACAAACCTTGTCTGCATGCCTGCTTTACATTAGAACCTTACAAGGAAAGTTATAATGTTGTCTGTTGCTCTGCTGAAAAGAAAAATAACCAATTTACTCTTGTGTGGTTCAGGGGAAAATAGCCTTGAGAAAATGTTATTGATGTAGTGTATTTATGTAGGGTTGCAAGACAAATTATGCCATCAGCAAATAAGGTCAGAGTAGCAGAGTGAATTACTGGCAAAAATAGGTTGCTTGCGAAGGACAAAGGTTGTTTTAACTGCATATAAACCTTGAAGCCAGATGAGAAGAAATAATAACAGATTCAGTGTGGAATGTTATATTTTAAAGCTCCCCAAAACTCCAAATGATTTTTTGCAGATGACTGTTACCTTTTTAGGAAGGATGAGGAGGGCTGCATGACAGAATATCTGCCTGTGATTATCAGGAGCCAGTTTAAAGGCCTCCTGTGAAGTACGGTGTAGCTGCTTCAGTCAGCAGACTTTGGACCCTGCCTTCAGAGAGGAAAATGCTGCACTTAGGGATCTGCTCCTAATGCTTTCCCATGCAGTCCTGAAGAAGTTAATGCAGTTTTCTACAGCAGGGAAGAAGGAACACATCAATAGAGTGTACACAGGAGTACACATACCACAAGTATACACAGGAGTACACTGCATAGAAGAGCACACTATTTACTGTTTTAAAAAAGCAGAATTCAGTTTTACAGTTCTGGATACTTTATGTAATTCCTCATCTGTCTGAAACATGTTTAACGCAGGTTCTGCTTTATCCAGGGCTGACAATGACTCCCAGAAACTGCTAATTTATTCCCAGTACCCTTCAAGTTTTTCAGTCGCTCATAAAAATGAGCTTTGAAGATTTATTTCTGGACCAGTTCTGGGCTAGCCAAATTCTAGCATCAGTTCTTTAAGAAAAAAAATTTCATAGTCATATTCATTTGATAAAGAATCTTTAAAGCAGCGTTAAGCACATCAATGTTGCTTTGCAGTTGTAATTGGCATTACTTGCATTTTTTTAAAAGAGCAAGCACCCTGGGCATTAGTTGCTCTCACGCTATGCATCTCACACTAGTTATTGGTGACAGTGCAGCTTTTTGGAGAAGAGATCAGAGTGCAGATCTTCCCTTTTTTAGGGTTACCCTAACTGCTGGGATAGAGCAACATGTATTGATGAGTGCACAGGTACAGCCAAAGCCACGGTTGTATTTACACCACTGACACAACCTCAAGACCATCTGCCTGCGGTGAGAACCACCTCGAGAGGACTTATCCTGAAGAGGATGAATTGGCGTGGCCCAGAGCTGAGCCTGGGAATGAGCTATCATCATCTGTGCAGGCACTGAAGGTCCCCTGGTCAAGCTCGATCCTAACCCCGTCCCTGACTGGCAGCAAACCGCATGGTTGCTTGTACGTAGCCGTTCTGACACAACCAGGCTTGAACCCTGGCATGCAATGATCTCTTCCATTCTCAGCATGGTCCCCATGCAATCTTCCCAGGCAACAACTAGGCATTGCTCATGGTCAAGTACAGTCCAAGGACCATTCCTGATAGGCAGTTTGGATAAAAACAGCTTATTTTCAGGTCTTAGGAGGCTTTCCTGGACATCACTGGGCTGTGTCTGAGCCTGGCTGGCAGTGCTGGGATGAGCCCTGGCTGGTGAGACCCTGCTCTGCTGTCCCTGAGTGGATCCCTGTGTCTTCTGGCATCCCAGCAGCCACCAACCCTTTTGCCTCCAACTCCTCTTGTGGATGCCCATAGTCTCAGTGAGCAGTTTGGAAACATAAACAATTAACAACTATTATTTCCAAATAAGAATTTTCCCCTCTGAAACCTTTAAATAATCCTTGCTGACCTAATCTATTATGACAGTAAATCCTACAATATGGTCACTGGTGTTAAACAGCTGCTTTCTCGTGCTTTACACTGCTCATTTTTAACTTTTCAAAACTTTACTTTGTAATATCACCTTTTACTTCCTGGGCACGTACAAAACATTGTCACTGTGTTTCTGCTTTCCCAAATGTTACTTGCCAAACAATACAAAAGAACATTTGTGTCCTTCAGTTGGTCGTTTTAGAAAAAAATCTGTGAAACAGGTTTCTACAACAAGAAAGTAGAAGAGAACTTTAACTAGTGTGATTGAGAAGGAATCATCTTCTCTACACAGGAGGTAGATGCTTAGATAAATATACTTCATAATTATAATAAAGGAAATAGACCCAGTGAGTTCTGTTGTGGATCAGCAGTTAAAGTAATAGCTTGTAAGACTGGGTTCCTCGTTTGCAATCCTGATCTAGCAGCAGCTTCTAGGTTAGCAGCAAGTAAGCTCTTTTTGGGCCCAATTCCAGTATCTTTTAAAGGTGCTTTATACTGATGTAACTCAATTGATTCTAATGGAGTCACTTTCAGTTTACGTCAATGAAAGTGAAACTGGGATATGATTACGGTCTCAGTTAACTCACCTACTAAGTAGATTCAATCTATTGATTAGGGCTATGGGAGAGTTTACAGCTGGAATTTTTATTTTCTTTTTATAATAATACAGCTTTTTGTAAGTAAAAAATTGGTAGGAGACATGACATTGCTGTTATCTGAAAGGACGTGACTTAAAGAGGAATGTGTTCATCTCCAGAATGACAAAATGCACCGTTTTGAGTTGATGGGTCTTCAATCTGCATGCCATGTCACTGCCTATAGGCAACTTAATTTTGGTCCACCTGCAGTGTTGTGGGCCTGTCGGTTGGATGGGTTACACCTCAAATGAAGAGCTAAATGGTGTCAGGCCACGCGGCACTGTCCTCCATCGCATTGTGTACAGAGGAGCACTGCAGTATGTTGGGTAGTTGTTATGTTAATCTTGTGGGGAAGAGAGAGTCAACAGGCAACCAAAATTAAAATGCAAATGCAGCTGAAATGAAACATTTTTGATCAGTTGAACAGAAATGTAATGCTTTAATTCAGTAATGCCAAGCTACTGCCTTTCGACATGAACTCAATTCTGCAGATTGCAAAAACAATAGAAAACAAACTGCTTATGGGGCACAGAATAAACAAAGCGCCATTTTTTAGAGATTTGTTTCTTAAATGCACACCCTAAAAAAATCCTTAACATGTTCCTCGCTCTATAATTTCCTCAAATATACACACTCTCACCTTCTACCTGTGATTATTAATTTAATTATCTATGTTGTAAAATGTACATGCTGCTATTACTTTTGAAACAGGCACATGCTGCCTGGGCAGTGAGGACCAGTGTCTGATTAACCAGGGGATGCCAAAGAAACAGATGACTGCTGAATTCATGCTGCAGATAATATTCTCACTAGGACATTCATTTAAATTCTTTCTGTAAACCTGAATTAAACCTAGGAAGTGAAATTCTCTGAAACCTTTGGCTGTATTAGCCAAAGGATTAGAAATTGCTTTGGGGAGGAGGAAGGAAAGGTGGATGGAGGAGCAGACTGATTTTTCTCACTGCACAAGACTTTTCTTCCAAAAGCAGGAGAGGAAATGTGGCAGGAAATCACACATTTACAAATTGTGATTTTTTGGAACTTTTTGTTCCTTGAGGTTTTTTGGTTTTTTTTTTTTTTTTTTGTTTCAGCTCACATTTTGAGATGAGAGAAAATACTGGAATATCAAAATTTTCCTCAAGGCAAAACCTTTTGGTTTATTTCCATCTCTAGTGCTTATTTACTTTACAGAGGTCTTTGGAGGCTCAATTTCAGTCTAAAAAATTAAGAAATCTTCGGGTAAAAAGAACTTCAAATGAGTTAAGCCTGTATTTTATTACAACGTCCACTAAACACCAGTTACCCACATTCACCCCTCTCTTTCTTGACTGCTCATGAGCATGGGACCTATTTCTAGCATGTTTCTAGCCCCTTTGGGCTGAACGCTTGCTTCAAAAGTGTTATATATATCGTTACGGGGAATCTGGCTTTTCTGGAGAAAAAAGCAGTCGTGGTAGGAGGTGGTCTTCAGCCTTTCAGGGCTGCTGTGGCTGTGTGCCTCCGGCAGCAAGCTGCTATTATGGCTTTGTGTCTGCCCCAGGCTGCAGCCCGGCCATGCCAGGGAGAGCCCTTCATTGCTGCAGAGTGGAGAAACGCACTCCTGTCACAGGAGATTTCTGTGGGGAATACAAGTTAATAGAGAGGAAAAACCTGCTGCAACATGTGCTGCGTTTGGCTTGTTGGTAGATACCTGAAAGAAAAACTTGCATTTTTTTTGCCTGGAATGCTCTGTGTTGATTTTTGTTCTTTTAACTTCCCTAAGTAAGGTGTAGATTTTTACATCTCCACCTCAGCTGCAGGAAGAGTTGGAAGCAGTTCAGGTTTCTCTCTTAATGCTACAGAATAAAAGGACTGGCCTACATATCTTGAGGTGAAAGGGGCTATCTCATTTACGTTCTTAGTTATAAGAACTTGTCATTGTGGTATATAAAAGCACTATTTAATATATTTACTCTCTAGGGAAGTAGATAAGTATTTTATCCCTGTTTTACATATGGCAAAGGAAAAACAGGCTGTAACTAGGTATTTAGAATTTTGAATGACTAATTTTCAGAAAGCTGAGCTCAGGTGTCTGCTAAAATTAGCCTTGTTTAGGTTTATTATTATTATCATTATTATGATGATAATGACTGGACACCTGCTCAAGCAGCAGGTTAAATTGTATTAGTCAGTGTCTAAATATACACAGAAAAGAAAATTAGCTTCTGGCTGTAGTGCTTATCACCTCAGGATGAAACAAGAAACCAAACTGAGATATGGACAGGCTGAGGAGCTACAGAGGAGTGAGACCCAGAACTACACAGTTTCCAATTCAATGTGCTCAACAGGCACCACAGAAATTTTATGAGCTGTTTGTGCAATCAATCTGACATTCCTATTATATTTAATATATTTCTATCTTTATAGATGGGTTTATATACACATAAAAATATGCATTACACAATTTCACAGAGTTTTGCAAGAGCTCTTTCCACTCATGAAAAGCACAAAGGTGTCTTTTTGAAACTACAGCAGGTAACTGCTGAGGGTGGACTTTTCTAGCTGGTAAATATGAGATGGTGGGTAGGTGATAGGTCATGAAGATCCTTGAATCTGAAGACTGATGGCTTTGTTTAATGCTATGCAGGAGCAAATGAAAGAGTGTCTATAAGGGATCAGAGACTACCAC